>NW_023611575.1:0-132500 GCF_013339725.1 Rhipicephalus microplus
ATTGGTGATGAAGGTATATGACTGGTGCAATCGTGATAACGATCACATGCGTGTCATGTAAGAACATGGCAAATACAGCTACTTGCATCAAGCCTCGCCACAGTGGTCTATTGGCTAAGGTACTCGGCTGCTGACCTGCAGGTCGTGGGATCGAATCTCGGCTGCAGTGGCTGTGTTTTTGATGAAGATGGAAATCCCGTAGGCCCGTATGCTCAGATGTGAGCACAAGTTAAAGAACCCCAGGTGGTCGAAATTTCCAGAGCCCTCTCCTGCGGCGTCTCTCATAATAATAGGGTGGTTTTCTGACGTTCAACCTCAGATATCACCATCAGCTACTTGGTCAAGGTACATTTAAGGCTATGCTGAAAACCCTCACAAAATTGCTGATGACCAGCAGGCGCACTGCCCTCCAGACATAGGCCTTCCAGCTATTTCGCTTTCACTTGAGCCCCTAACATCTCTCCTTACCCGTAAAAAAAATTGGTTCCAAATCAGCATGTTACACCGCAAATGTCGTCGAAAGACGATAGTCTTGCGTCTGGAGAGAGTGAACAATACTTTTATTGGATGTTCTGTTCAATTAAGTTGGTGAATGGTAGTCTTAAGGCGCTGCGTTAGAGCGCCTCGAGTGTGTAGCGGAGGCGGACGAGCGCATCGAGGCACGTTAGACACATGCGCCATCTGGCAGTTATCTTCGAAAACGAAGGCGTGCACCCATGGACAAAGATGTGCGCCAGTCTCGGAGGTGATAAGGTGTAGAACGCAAAGCGACGAGCAGGTGCCACCACCGTGACGTCGTAGCAAAGCGTTGAAGAACACTTTTCTGAGCATCGCATTGCACTGTCAGCACAGCGCAATAAACGCTACATTCCTTAGAGTTACTTGTGTGTGCCTGTTCTAATATAAAGCCAGACATACAAAACATCGAAGCGTTGTTGTGGCGCCTCAGATATGTGCAATAATTGTTTTAATTAACAATCACACAGCTATGAACGCTAAACCTTGAGCAATAATGGTGGGCGCTGCAGATGGGTTTCGCCGTTCGGTGCCGTTTGAGGTATCGTTAGGGCGGACAAACAGACAATTGTACAGACAGTCAGACAGACAGACAGACAGACAGCCGGCAGGCAGACAGACCAAATTTTGTCCGTCGAATATCCCCAAGAAACACTATCGTGTTTAATATTCTTCGGCAGGATTAACGTGCTGTTATTTTGCCGTGTGTCTGCTCTCCCCCCCCCCCCCTCACGTACTACGGCCAGAAGAAGTTGTGATTAGAAGGCTTCGGGCAGGAGAGCCCTTACACCAGCCATTATGATATCATAGAACTGGTCACATTTCAACAGTTAGTGATGCCTGTCCGTATTGTACCACTCGGTGATGCATGCAGATGCATACCACATTATATGGACATGTCAATTGTTACAGTCGAACGCTCCCGTCCCTCCTGCAAGAAGCCTTCGCTATGGCGACACAACCAGTTACAACCGCTGGATATTTGACAACACAATCCACAGGACAATACTTCAGTTCATAGACATCACTGGTCTAACGGCCCAAATATAATGCACATCATGCAAAAATATTATGCCTTCAGGTAATTCTAAGTCGCAAAAAATATAAAAAGAACATGACTACATGCCACACTCATAATGCGCTCACGGTCGTTTCGCTAGCTTCATATTAAGCAAGTTTGCTATTATGTGACGTGAATTGATGACGAAGGTGTATGAATTGTGCGAAAATGACAATCATGACATGCATGCAATGTAAAAACATGACAACATGCCATGTTGATGATGCGCTCGCGGCCGTTTTGCTAGGTTTAGATATACCACATTTTGTTGTACGTTATGCGAACGGATGACGAATATGAATGACACGTCTAAACATCGTACTTTTGACATGCGTGGCATTTAAAACAATAGCACATGCTACACTTAGGCCCGTATTCAAGAACGCCCCTTCACTCAACGCACCACTTTCACTTGAGGAATCTAATGAAAGCGACATCTCTAGGCAGAAAAATTCACTGCATATTAGTATAATTTGCTGCTATTCTTGAGCAGCGCAGGCTCATTTTTACCCAGGCAGCGGCGCAGTGCGCAGCTATGTCAAGTGAAGGGTGAAAGTCGAGTCGAGGAGTGTTTCTGAATACGGGGGTTAGAGTGCACTTGCGGCCAGTTTCACTAGCTTCATATATACCAGAATTGGCGTTACGTGACATGAGTGGAATGATAAAGATATAAGACAGATGCAAACATCATAATCATGACATGCGTGTCACTTAATAGACGGGAACATGCTACGTTCACAGCCCGCTCGCGGGCGATTCGCTGACTTTACATATACCAAAGTGGTATTACTTGACGTGAATGAACGACGTGCCGAAATGCCAGCCACAAAAATGATAGTCGTCACATGGAAGTCATGTACGGTATGCCTTACGTCCACCTTCGTAAAGTTACGCCGATTTTAATGTGACAATTCAACCTTCCTCATTCTTGCTTGGCATATCACCAATTCCCACTCTACGGGAGATATACCAATTTTTCTCTATTGGGCGAACGTTACGAATGGAGGCTAATTATATGTCCAAATTGTGCACGCACAAACACATGGTAAATAGTAGGATGCTTACTGTGGGTAACGATAACAAAGCAACACGGATATAGCCACACCTCAATCGGTAGTTCAGCTGATATGTGGCACTTGTGCTAGCGAAGATGACAGCCTTGGACACTCCTAGATAAATGAGCTTCAGTGGATGGCACTTCCCTACAATTGTCATTAACCCGACGGGACGACTGTCTGCTAGGAGTACTGACGTACTGTTTGTAAAATTTGATTGCCAGCACTGCAACCACAACTTTTCACAAACATTATGGTATACTCGAAACGCAGCTCCAAGACCTGGCGTGGTTCGGAGCTTCTATTCAAGTATGTCTCAGCGCTGCTTTTCAAGTAATAATGGAGTACTAATTGTCTGGCTGTATGCTGGGGTTCGATTCCTGCTGGGACCATGATATTTCTTCTTTGCCTCTTGCTGAGCCAAAGCTGCCGATGCTAGCGTTTAGGGGCGAAGCTTCTTAGGGCGACCTAGTTGGCATCCATCACACCCCACAAAACGCAAAGTGAAACTGAACACATGCACAACAAGAAATGAAAACATATGTGTAAACTAAAAATAAAAGTAGAGCGCAAATAAAGACAGGACGAAGGCAACAAGTAGAGAAGACAGAATGAGCGTTCTATCCTGTCTACTACTTTCCTGCGTCTTGCCTGTTTTGCGCTCTACTTTTACTTTTAAAGATGCACGAACTCGCCCAGCAACGCATTTTATATGTGTAAACAACGAACTTTAAGTTTAATCAGCTATACGAACGCACAATGCATGATCCCTCGCGCCATCTATCTGTCGGTTTACTAAGCACCTGTCGATCTGCCCGTCCATCCGTCCGTCCATCAATCTGGATTAACATTCATTTGTCCATCCATCGGTTAGCGCGTTTATACGTGAGCCCCGCATTCCGTGCAGCCATGCATACGTCCACCTGTTCGTCCATCTATTCATTTGACCATCATTTATAATAGTTGTCGTCTTGAACATAAATATTATGGACCTTAAGACTTATACCTTGCAGCACTCGTTGTCACTCACTTCCTAAAGGTACAGTGATTTTTGTTAACGCGGTTGGATTAAAATTGCCAATGTCTGTTCACGCCATCCTGAAGTTATAATAAATTGTTAATCACCTTCACTGCACTGCGCCTACCTACAGTTGATGTTAACCCCAACATGATGGCTGTACGTTAGGAGTACATATGTAATGATGATGAAATTGAATAGCTATCACTGCATCCCCAATTGACGCTTCACGAACATTACGATCTATTTGAAAAGTAGCTGCGAGACCTGTTGCGTCTCTGTTGTAGAATACTTGGTCGCCACGCACAATGCTTGCGTTCAATTCCTGCTGGGACCCTGACGTTATTCTAATACAACCACGGAGTCATAGCAGCCGATGTAACATTTTCCTAACGCTCACCTGTGGCATACACCCACACACTGCAGTGCTCCCGACCCCTAACCGGCACGTGGAAAGAGCGAATAAGGTTGTTTGACAAAAGGGACTCGCTTGCCGTGACATCAGTAGTGCCGCGACTCCGTCGCTTACGTCGTCAAACACTTTCCGCCAGAAAGTAGCACGTGGCCAATACACGCCCGTGAGTATTTGCCGCTGTCTGGTGGAAAGTGTTTGATGACGTACGTCACGGGATTGCGACATTATTTATGTCAAGATGAGTCCTATTCGTCAAAATTATCCGTTTTGCGTGGAAAGTTCTTTCTTTTTAGAACATGCCACGTACTTGATTATTTTATTTTGTTCACGTTTTGCGCTTTCTGGAATAAAAGCCGACATAGGCAGCAAAATTAAGCTTTTCGCTGATGACTGCGTTATTTACTGAGAAATTAAAGACAGCGATGACCACAAGGCACGAAATGTTTCATTGGAAAAAATTGCTCACTGCTGTGAAGAATGGCAAATGTCGATAAACTTAACAAAAACAGTCTGTATGACGGTTACCAGAAAAAAGGCACTCTCTGAGTTTACTCACACAATAAACAACACACCTTTACAAAGAGTGACGCTGGAAAAATATCTTGGTGTCACATTAGCTTCCGATGTGAGATGGGAAGCGCACATAAATAACGTCACAGCTGCCACTTTGTGTGAGCTGTTTTTTAAGAAGGCGTATCCCGCTTGCACCAACAGAAACTAGGCTCTTAGCCCACACAACATTCGTTCGTCCAATTTTAGAGTACGCCAACACTGTTTGGTGTCTCAATATGCTACTCATATTGCAAGGTTAGAACGGGTACAAAGGAAACCCGTAAGGATTATCAACAACAAGTATAAACGCACCGACTCATCCACTAACCTTTAGATTTTGCTGTCTTCCTACGCTAGCGACAAGAGCAAAACTGGCACGATTAAAATTTCTACATAACCTGCTTCATAACGACAGCCGCATCGATGCATCAAAATACATCTCTCCAGCAGAATCCAGAGAGCTAAGACACAAACATGCGTACACTATTACAGAATACACCTTGAACAACGATTGCTTCAAGCATTCATTCTTCCCCTGTCAATAACAGAATACAATAGTCTAGATTTCTCGATTACCAGTATACAATCATTGTCAGAGTCCACCTCAAAAATCGAGGGCATGTTCTGCAAATAGTTTTTCAGTTATCTTTTTCTCTTTTGATGAGCCGTATTATCGTTTTTTCTGGCGGTTATTTTTGTGGATCAAATGTCCACGTTCATTTGCGCGTAAACGAATCTGTTTTGCTTGTTGCAGTAACTCGTTCTGAGTTATCCAAGGGCGTATTTTTTGCTGTATTATTTCCAGTGCTCTTGTATTTGTGTACAACTATAGTGTTGTACTGTCTTTTTACTGGCGGTCATTTTTTGTGGTTCCATTGCGCGTAAACAAATTTGTTTTGCTGGTGCAGAAACTGGTTCTAAGTTACCTAAGTGTGTATTTTTCTGGTGTATTGTTCCCAGTGCTTTTTTGTTAGTGTGCAACTAGTGTTGTATTGTCTACTAGATAAGAACTGTCTTATATGCCGTCTTTAGGTATGTACCAATTGTTCAGTGTTTGTATGCAAATAACGCCATTTTTTCAAAATGTACCTATTGAATTTGGTAAAGGCCTCGAGGTCCCTTCAGGCATTCCTGCATCCAGCCACTCTTACACATTCTCACAAATATGCCACTGTACAAATGTTAAACCGAACACGGTATTGTGTATCCCAGAACTGATGCCCTTCTGCTTTGGTCTCGTATGAGACTGGCAGTATCGAAAGTAAATAAAATAAATAAACAAAAGTTCAGTTGAGAGTTAGTGAATGCACTTTTTTCTGTCTCTCGTTCATTTTGTATGCGCTGCACTGACATAAGCATGAGTCCACCAATCATATCGATTTTTATTATGAGTGAACCGTTGCACCGGCCATCTCGGCTAACTGCCTCGCTTACCTTGAGTTTTTGCCTTTAACATTTATAATAATGATAATCCCATCTGGGGATGAGCACCCAGAACTGCCATATGAATTATGAGAGACGCCATAGTGGAGGGCTACAGAACGTTCGACGATCTGGTGTTCTTTAACGTGCGCTAATGTCACCACATGCATGCGTCAATGAACTCACGGCCCTCAGTCTCCAGTGGCTGGGAAGTCACTGACTATGGCGGTGGTCAGATCGACAACGCAGCAGAGGGTGCTAAGAATTTCTGGATCCGGACAGGCCGCCATTGGAACCTGAACTTGGCAACGTTTAACGCTAGAACCTTATCCAGTGAGGCAAGTCTAGCTGTACTATTCAAGGAGCTGGAGGGCATTAGATGGGATATATAGGGTTCAGTGAGGTTAGGAGGACAAATGAGGCCTACACTGTGCTACAGTATGGGCACATCCTTTGCTATCAGGGCCTGCCTCACAGAAGAGAACTGTGAGTAGGGTTCCTCATCCCCAGAAACATAGCTCACAACATAGAGAAATTCTATAGCAATAATAAAAGGGAGGCAGGTATTGCAATGAAACTCAATAAGAGGTTCAAGATGAAGGTGGTACATGCTTATGCGCCTACGTCCAGCCATGATTACGCTTCAGTTGAAAGCTTCTATGAAGACGTGGAATCGGCAATGAGTAAGGTAAAAACACATTATAATATACTGATGGGAGACTTGAATGCTAAAGTAGGGAAGAAACAGGCTGGAGACCAAGTGGAAGGAGATGATGGCATCGATACTAGAAATGCCAGTGGAGACCTACTAGTAGAATTAGCAGAACGCAATAATTTACGAATTTTGAATACCTTCTACCGAAGGTGAGGGAACCGTGAAGTGGACATGGAAGTGCCCTAATGACGAAAAAAAGAACGAAATAGACTTTACACTGAGTACACACCCAGGCGTCGTGCAGGATGTGGAAGTGCTTCGCATGGTACGATGCAGTGACCATAGAACGGTAAGGTCCCGAATTTGCCTAGATTTGAAAAAGGAACGACAGAAATTGACACCAAGAAGCCAATCAGTGGCTTCTTGAGAGGGAAAGTACAGGAATTCAAAGCCTCGCGCTTCAGAACAGGTACTCGGCTTTTATCAAGGCAAACACCCTTAGCGTTGACGTAATGAATGCTAATCTGACCAGTATCATTACGCAGCGTGCAGTGGAAGTTGGAGGTACTGTAGTTAGACAGGACACTGGCAAGCTGTCCCAAGAAACAAAGAATCTCTATAATAAGCGTCAAAGCTTGAAAGCCTCAAGAACAACAGACAAAATAGACTTGGTAGAGCTTTCGAAGGAGATAAATAAGTGTAAGGTATGCAATGTAAGAAGGTATCAAATGAAGAGAATTGAACACGCACTGAAGAACGGAGAAAGCGTAAAGCAGTGAAGAGAAAACTAGGATAGGCAAAAAGCAGATGTATGCATTAGGGGACAAGAAGACAAAGTATCTACCACTACGGATAGGATAGTAAACTTAGCTGAGTAGATTTACAGAAATCTGTAGAGTAGCCAGCAGAACCACGACTTTAATATACCTAGCAGTAACCCAGATGACACCCCACCAGTAATGATAGAAGAAGTCAGAAAAGCCTTGAAGAGCATGCAAAGAGGCAAAGCTGGTGGTGAGAATGAAATAGCATTAGATCTGCTGAAAGATGCAGGACAGATTTTGTTATAAAAACTAGCGACCCTGTTTACAAGGCCTCTCCTGATGGGAGGACTACCAGAGTCTTGAAGGAATGATAAGCATCATCCTCATACGTAAGAAAAGAGATGAGAACCTAAATTTTCACAGGCCGATCAGCTTGCTCTCCGTAGTATACAAGCAATTTAGAAAGGTACTTGGTAACATAATTAGGACATTATTAGAATTCAATCAACCAAAAGAACAAGCAGGATTTTGAACAAGCTACTCAACAACCGACCACAATCATACTATCAATCAGGTAATAGAGAAATGTTCAGAACGTAGCCAACCCCTATACATTGCCTTCTTAGATTACGAAAAGCAATTTGATTCAGTAGAATTATCTTATCAGCAGTCACGCAGACACTGCGGAATCAGGGCACCGACGAAGCATATATAAACATCCTGGAAGAAATCTTCAGGGGATCAACTGCTACCGTAGTGCTTCATAAAGAAAGCAACAGAATAACAATCAAGAAGGGTGTAAGGCAGCGGGATACAATCTTCCTACTGCTATTTACAGCATGCCTACAGGAGGTTTTCAGAGACCTAAGATGGGAACAGTTAAGCATAAGAGTTAATGGCGAGTACCTTAGTAACCTGCGCTTCGCCGATGACATTGCATGGCTGAGTAACTCAGGGGACGAATTTGAAATCATGTATACGGATTCAGACAAGAAAAGCAGAAAAATGGGTGGTGAAAGTAATCTGCAGAAAACAGAAGTGAGGTACAAAATTTCAGAAGAAAACAGCGCTTCGAAATAGGTAATAGTGCCCTTGAAGTTATAAAAGATTATGTCTACTTAGGACAGGTAATAACCGCGGAGCTAAACCACGATACTTAAGTAACTAGAAAAATAAGAATGCGGGGGAGCACATTTGGACAGCACTCTCCAATCATGACAAGTAGATTGCCACTATCCCTCAGGAGGAAGGCATATAACAGCTGCGTCTTGCCGGTACTTAGCTACAGAGCAGAAAGCTGGATACTCACAAAAATGCTTCAGCTTATTTGAGGAAACGCAGCGTGCGTTGGAAAGAAAAATAGTAGGTGTAACCTGAAGAGACAAGTAGAAAGCAGAGTGGATCAGGGAAGAAACCGGGTTAAGGATATTATAGTTGAAATCAAGACGAAGAAATGAACATGGGCCAGGCATGTAGCACGTATACAGGATAACTGCTGGTCGTTAAGGGTAACTAACTGGATTCCTAGAAAAGGCAAGTGGGTTAGGGGGAGACAGAAGGTTAGGTACGGAGATGAGATTCAGAAGTTCGCGGGTATAAATTCGCAGTAGCAAGCACAGGACCGAGTTGACTGACGTAACATCGGAGGGGCCTTTGTTCTGTAGTGGACGTAGTCAGGCTGACGACGACGACGACGACGACGATGATGATGATGATGATGATGAAGAAGAAGAAGAAGAAGATGAAGATGATAATAGTGATGAAGATGATGACGAATATGATGAACCTCATACAGCACACGGGCCTCTACCATTTCGCCTCCCTCGAAACGGGACTGCCGCGGCCAGGAGCCGAGCACCTTCGCCACTGCGCCACCACAGCGGACAAGGCTTTCACATTGAGGCTTTTTAGAAAGTTAACTACTCATGTAAACAAGTCATGGACTAGTACAAGTTCAAATAATGGGTGCATAACTAAGTGGTCGCTCGTGAGCGCGTGTTTAATCGCTAGCGGTTCAAGTGAAAACCTCCGCTTTTTTGCGTATACTGCTCGGAGCCATGAGCGAGAGTTGCTTACTGTGATCAAACTCGTAATAATAATGAGGAACTGCAGAAAAGGAGCGGAGGCAAGTGCTACGAGCTTAGGTCAGTTACTTCCCGCGCTTCGCCTAATTTCGAATTCACTATATAAAAATAGAAAAAAACTATAAAAACTAAAGAGAAGTTCTTTTTAGGGGTACCAAATTTTCCTATTTGTGAAAACTCATGAAAGCCACTGGATGCGAACATTAACATCAACCCGACTCCGTTGAACCGGATCTTAGGATGCCCGGCAACCGCTACGAGCATCCATGTTCTTTGAAACCGTTACCATCGCAGAGTTTCCGCGACCTCCTTTAACAAGCTCTTCAAGTGCACGCGCCACGCGGGCACTGCCATCGATCGAAGACGCAGCCGCTGCAGGTGTCATTCAATTTACCGACCTTTCGGTCAAGAGTAGAGGGTCATAACCACAAGACCATCGACGCTGGTCTTATTTTCGTCATATATTATATCTCATAACTCTATGCTAATATTACAGTGTTGATAACAAAATGTCAGTCACATGTACTATAATTTTACTTGTATTGTTGCTATAGAGGAGCAAGTTCTGTCCGAATATTGCAAAGAACTGGCTCTTCTTTCGAATAGTTTGCATGACGCAGCGTAAGCTAACTAATGTTGCTGTATTGGAATGTTCGTGTGCGGGTTGGTAAGGGAGAAAAATTATATACGCAGAATTCTGAGTTTACTGATGATGTTTACGATGTTTGTTGGTGCAGTATGAATCTTTTGGCGAAAGAGTGTCAGTGCTGGGCTAGGATTATCGAATGACTTTCTTCTCATATTACAGTGACGTTTGCGCCGTTTACTTTCTATAATAGCTTTCGTTCATCTACACAGAGCGAGAATATCGTTCATAGGCATGGAACTAAACAAACTCCCTAGCTGAGAAAAAAGGTGCAAAAAGGTTGTGACCAAAGCCATAAAATTTGTGAGAAAAAAGTGTTTTGCTTTCTACAAACTAAGCAAGATAAAAAGTAAGTGTAGAATGAGATATCTGAGTAAGAGGATTGGAAAGTAATCTCCTCACAAGACGTCCATGCCTTTCAAGTGGCTCTTGATGTTCTTGTATTGCTAGCTTTAGTTTTTAGAAAATATCCTCTTTTAGAGAGTTAACTTTCGTGAGAAGTCGTCAGCTGCGACAAAGCTCCGCTCAATACCTTTTAGAGGCTGTACAGCGGCACTCCGAACTCGAACACGCGTCACCAACTTTTTCAGCTAAAGCACGTGGTATACAGCAGGCCAGCGAAAAAAGTTCTTCAGTGTCCCATGATTGCTTGGATCCCTAAGTGGACACCAATTCGAGTTCCTGCATTCGCCGCAGCATTCACCTTTTCGAACGACTTTAAATGGAACATACGAGGAGTAGAGAGTCCGGCCCTCTTCATATCTAGAAGTCAATATGTTAAAAACATCGAAGGAAGCGTGGATATATATGTCTCAAGCAATAAGTTGTGAATTTACTATATATATGCCGTTTATCATCCAAAAACTACACGTGATTATGAGAGATGCCATAGTGGAGGGCTCCGGGAATTCGAAGTACCTGAGGTTCTTTACCATGCACTCTAATCTGAGCACATGAGCCTACAGCATTTCCGCCTCTGTCGAAGGTGCAGCCGGCGCAGCAGGGATTCAATCTCGCGACCAGCGGGTCCGCAAACGAGTACCTTAGCCACTAGGCCACAGCGGTGAGGCGATTTCTTAATTTCAACTTATTTAATGATGTTATGCTAAGCACAATATCTACTACAGCTGCTAAGGACTAGAAGCAGCAGACGCCTCTTGCATTAGACCTATTCATTTGTTGGCGTGCTTTTGAGCTTCTTGCCACATTATGCAATGCAGCCTCAAAGGATCTTCGCACATATCTTTGCAATCTGCATTGAAACTGTTCTTATATCACACAATAGTAAAGTGTTAAGACATGCGAAATATAGCACCGAATAAGTACGTCATCTGCTGCGATGCGAATCATGCTACACGAAGCGTACCTTTTGGAGTGCATGTACAACGTAGATGATTGATTGATGAAGCGATAAATACGAAGAGGTAGAAAAAACAGAGAACAGATGATAACTGCTGTAGCGCAGCTGAAAGAGGGATTT
This sequence comes from Rhipicephalus microplus, assembly GCF_013339725.1. Classification (NCBI taxonomy): domain Eukaryota; kingdom Metazoa; phylum Arthropoda; class Arachnida; order Ixodida; family Ixodidae; genus Rhipicephalus; species Rhipicephalus microplus. The sequence continues at coordinate 11,668 of NW_023611575.1, forward strand.
TGAAAACCGCAAGGGAACGCAAATCCTAGCCTAGCAGACAAGTGCTTAAGCAAACAAGTTAATTATGTCATTTAGGATCAACATGTACGTTCATAATAAATATAACTTAGCCTTACAATAAGCCAAGCAGATATCCAAGCTAGTTATCTGTTACAAAACCTGAAGCCTGATTAACGCATGTGTCTCCAATCTCTATAATGGGAAAATCTTCAAGCACTTCATGGGTAGATTCACAATTGACCACAGAAAATGTTTCGGCATGTACAAACACTGTAGAGAACCCATATTTGCTACAATGTGGTGTAACGTGCCATGCATCAGGCTTTTTCAAAGACGGATGAAGATCCTTTAAGTGAACATTAGTACATCTGCCACGTTGTTCCACCTATAGTTTACATCAACTAAGGGACATCTGGTACGAAACGACGTACTTTTATTGCGCATAAGTGGAAGCGGGTTAAGTTCACAGTATTAATTTTTTTTTCCATCCTGAAAATGTTTTGGACATTGGGGCAGGTACCAGATAGATTTTCTGGAATGGAAAGTATCATGTTGAATTGTATGTCTTGCAAACATCGCTCAAGCTGTGGAAACATTCACGGACGTATGGTAAAACAGACATACTATCGTATTTCGTTGTCTACGCTACTGATTCCGGAATGATCTTCAATTCTGAGCCATTTCTACAGCCTCTCAATACAGCTCGCCAGAAACGTGTTTTTTCCTAGTACTGCATCAACCACACAAGCATTCTAACTAGACCAACTTTCCATTGCGCTGCAGTATACAACCGAGCTCCTTCTCATCTTCGCCTTTCAGCCCATGAATACTTAGCCGACCGCCCGAAGGCTGACGCAAAACTATGACAAACTTCAAAGGTAACGATCTTTATTTTTAGATTTTGGTTTCATGAATACCGAAGACCATGTATTTTGAATTTATCATGCTCATGTGGAGAGAGAATTTCCGCCGTTGCATTCCGCCCATTCAAAGAACGTGAAGAGAGAGACATGAACTGGTGATTCGCAGTGCTAGTTTTCAGGGCACATGCAGGTAACTGAACGCTTTGAACTGCAGGATTCTAGACTTGTTTCCACGGGTTTACCTACATTGCTTTTGCGATCTGTGTGCGAATTTCTAATGAAGACTCCGCCACGCTGGCCAAGTGGCTAATGTACTCGGCGGCTGACTCAGAGGTAGCGGGATCGAATCCCGGTTACGGCCACTGTATTTTTGATCCAGGCAAAAATACAGTGCTTGAATTTGGGTGCACGTTAAAGAACTCCAGGTGGTTGTATTTTCTGGAGTCCTTCGCCGAGGCATCTGTCATAATAATATGGTGGTTTTGGGATGTAAACGCCACATATCAATTAAGGTTTTCATGAAGAAAGTTCAGTTTGATGTGAGTGCTGCTCCTACAATATACCGTAAGTAAGAATAAGCATTCTGTCGTTATTCTCCACATTCAAAGTTTTTGATTCCATGAGTGTGGGCTTAGGGGATAACGTGCCGGTAGTGTTTCCAACCCAAACAAACTCTCGCAATTCTGCTCGAGTATCGTCTGCCAAGAGTCCTGAGTGTGGCAAAGAACACACGAAGAAAACGCGTTTTATATAATGCTACACTCGTGTTGCTTACAAGGTTATCTTGAGCTGTGGTCGGATGTACATCGGCCAGACTGGTCGGTGTAATAATGACCGAAATAGCACTGGATCTCATTCGCCACACCACTGCAAGGTATGCACGTGTGAGCCACTGCTGGGCAACATTTTTTTTCTGCAAAAGAGGATAGACAAGGTGGCACGGGAATTGCCTGAAGCTATGTACGTATATACATACGGAAAGCTTGCGACCTTTGTGTTGGCGTTCATTCTGCCAATCTTTATCAATATGCGTTTAGTCATTTGAATGATTGTTTTTGATCAAGCGGTGTTTTGAGAGACCGTTATCTTGCGTTTTGTCGTGTAGTGCGCATGTGTGAGGGGGAAGCGAAAGTTCCGGAGGAAGCAAATTTAATTGCGAGTTTGTGCTTTTCCGCGTATTACGTGTGTCTTTGCTCCTCTCTAACAATTGCGCCATCAATTCAAGTTCACACACACACACACACACATATATATATATATATATATATATATATATATATATATATATATATATATATATATATATTGCTGCGACAGGTTCTCCACATTCAAGTAGCCCGCCACAAGCATCGTGGCACCAGCACCAGCAAGACCCGGCTCGGCTGGCATGCGCCACGCGTTCGTACGCTCGAACAACGAGGAAGAGGAAGATAGTCGGATCTGTGCCACTCGGCTACTCGAACTTGACGACCATTGTTTTTAGAATCGTGGGCACAAGTTCGCCCTAATAAAGACGCTTGTTTTTTAAACCTGTCGGCGTCAGCATCGCTACATTTCTGGTGGAAGTGCTGGGTTATGAATCGAAGCCCCGCGAGCTCAAGACAGCGTAGCTCCGACGACCAGCGTATCAACCCCGTGGAAGTGACTCCTGTACACCAGAGGGCAAGTCGCCGTCTTCAAGGTGACTCACCTGAGTTCGGTCCTCTTCACTTTACACCAAGGGGAATTCAAACGATGGATGCCACCACTATGACTAGCCAGGTAACACCGGCACAAGTGTTGATTAGCCAACCGCACCAGCCGCCAGTTTTCCACGGCGACTCGTACGAGGATGTTGAGGATTGGTTGGACCTGTTCGAGAGAGTAGCGAGCTTGAATGAATGGGATGAAAGAGAGAAGCTCCGTCGCGTATACTTCGCCCTGGAAGACTTCGCGAAGAAATGGTTTGAGAACCATGAAACCTCGTTGTCTACCTGGGAGGTATTTCGACGACAAGCGGTGGCTACGTTCGCGAACATAGGCCGGAAAGAAAAGGCGGAGGCAGCTCTTCAATCGAGGAACCAGCTCACGAACGAGAGTGCTGCTATGTACATTGAGGACATGGTCCGCCTGTTCAAGCGTGCGGATTACAACATGGCTGAGGATAAGAAGGTGCGCCATCTAATGCGCGGAGTGAAGCAAGAGCTTTCGCCGTTCTCGTCCGCAACCCTCCGAGCACAGTTGCTGAGTTTTACTCGGAAGCGACGGCCATCGAAAAAACAATGAAACAGTGGGCTCGGCAGTACAACCGGAATCTTAACTGCGCATCTGCACAGGTATTCTCCGGAGGCGTGCGAAACGACGTTGAAGCCCTGCGAGAGCTAATTAGATCAGTTATCAGAGAAGAACTGAGCAGACTGCATATGCCCCAGACTTCAACTGCACTATCTGTTACGGACGTTGTTCGTGACGAACTGAGGCAGGTGATACGAGAGCCAGAGCGTGAGCTGCAGCCGGTTCGACCTATCCGAACATACTCTGAGGTTGTCAGACAACCCACGGTACACAGCAATGCAGCAGTTGCGATGGCGACGACTCCTCTCCCACCTGCGGCACGCAGCCCACCTCGTCCACGGGAACCGACAGCTACCTATCTGCCCCCAGGAGCACGTAGCACACATCACTATGTGGAGCGTAGGCCCAGGAAAAGTGACGTCTGGCGTGATCACGAGCGCAGGCCTCTGTGTTTTCATTGTGGGGAAGCGGGTCATCTGTACAGATTCTGTCCTTACCGACAGGCTGGATTAAGAGGCTTCCCGTCATATGCACCGTGCCCCCGAAACGGCGAACGACCAGCGGAGATTGAGGAGTACTTGTCGACGCGCCAGAACTCGCCACCTCTACGCCAACACCGGTCACGGTCACCATCGCCTATGCGGTACCGGTCATCCAGCCAACGTGTACCTTCAAGGCAGCCTGGTCATCGCTCTCCTAGTCCACACCCGGAAAACTGAAGCAAGCGACCTGCGGAGGTGAGGCCGCTGATAACGTCAGTTACGAAGATCCTCCAATTTGGTTTGAGGGTGATGACGGTGTATTTGCGGTAGATGGGTGCAGCAACGAAAACGTTACTTCAGATTTGCGGTTGAGAATGGAAGGATGGGAGCTGAATGCCTTAGTCGACACCAGTGCTGATTATTCAGTGATAAGTCACAAGATGGCGAAAAAGCTAAACAAAGTTGTGACACAGTGGAGTGGATCGCAGATACCCACGGCAGGCGGTCACATTATTACGCCCCTTGGCAGATGCACTGCAAGACTTGAAATACGGGGCTTTATTTACGTGGCCGATTTCATTGTGCTGCCAGAATGTTCAAGAGAACTCATTATAGGAATTGATTTTTTGCGAGCTAATGGCGCCGTAATTAACCTGCGTAGGTCCAGCGTGTCGTTTTCGACTGAACGAGCTATACCTGTGGAGGAATCTGAGGAACGACGCCTAACTGCTCTACGCGTTGTTCATGATGACGTAACTGTGCCGCCACGCTGCAGTATAATGGTGCTCGTAGAAAATGATGCATTGTACAACCGCGAAAGCATAGCGGATACAAATGTAGGACTGTTTTTGAACAAAGGTGTCTGCGTAGCTAGGGGTCTTGTTCATTTGACGAATGGCCGTGCAGATGTCCTACTCACAAATTTCTCCAATGAGCTTCAACACATCGCTCAAGGCACGGCTATCGCCTATTTACACGACTTCTGTATGGCGACTGAACTATGCAGCTTAACAACATCAACCACTCGACCAGTGGCCTGCAACATCGACACATCCGTGACCGTCAATCAGAGCCTTCCGGACAGTCAGAAGAAACAGATTTACGCCTTGGTAAAAGAATTCTCCGATTGCTTTTCAAGTGCCTCGAAGGTCCAGCGCACGTCAATCACAAAACACAGAATTATAACGCAAGACGACACGGGGCCTATATGCCAGCATCCATATCGGGTGTCACAGAAAGAACGGGAAATTATCAAGAAGCAAGTGGAGGAGATGCTTTCTGGTGATGTCATCCAGCCTTCGAATAGTCCATGGGCGTCCCCCGTAGTGCTCGTTAAGAAGAAAGACAACACACTTAGATTCTGCGTCGACTACAGAAAACTGAACAGTGTAACTAAACGAGATGTCTACCCCTTGCCACGTATCGACGATACACTAGATCGGTTGCGATCCGCAAAGTTTTTCTCCTCCTTAGATCTGAAAAGCGGATATTGGCAAATAGAGGTCGACGAGCGGGACCGTGAAAAAACGGCATTCGTAACACCAAATGGCCTCTACGAATTCAAAGCGCTTCCATTCGGCCTCTGTTCCGCACCAGTGACGTTCCAGCGAATGATGGACACTGTCCTCGCCGGATTGAAATGGCAGTCATGCCTAGTGTATTTGGATGACGTGGTGGTATTCTCTGCAACGTTTGACAAACATCTAGAGCGACTACGCACAGTATTAGAAGCCATCCGGTCAGCGAAATTGACAATAAAACCCGAAAAATGCCACTTCGGCTTCGAAGAGCTGCTATTCCTTGGACATGTCATTAGTTCCGATGGTGTTCGTCCCGATCCCGACAAGACAGCCGCTGTTCAGAGGTTCCCTACACCCAGAGACAAAAAGTCAGTGCGTCGATTTTTGGGTTTATGTGCCTATTATAGACGATTTGTGGAAAACTTCTCAAAGATTGTGGAACCTCTTACAAAACTGACAAAAGAAGACGTGCCCTTCACATGGGAAAGCGAACAACAGAATGCTTTTGACGAATTAAGGAAACGACTACAGGGTTCACCAATACTTGCCCATTTTGATGAGACAGCCGACACTGAAGTCCATACTGATGCCAGCAATGTCGACCTCGGCGCCATCCTTGTCCAGTGGCAAAATGGTCAAGAGAAAGTGTTAGTCTATGCCAGCCGCAAACTATCAAAAGCTGAGGCAAACTACTCTGCCACTGAAAAAGGGTGCCTCGCAGTCATCTGGGCCATAAACAAGTTTCGACCCTACCTTTATGGTAGACCGTTCAGAGCTGTCAGTGACCACCATGCTCTATGCTGGCTGGCAAATCTCAAGGACCCGTCCGGTCGACTAGCAAGATGGAGCCTTAGGCTGCAGGAGTATGATATTACGGTCGTGTTCAAATCTGGAAGGAAACACAGCGATGCCGACTGCCTGTCACGCTCTCCCGTCGATCCAAGTGTACCTGAAGAGGAAGACTTCCCGTTTCTAGGCGTTGTCGACACATCCAAAATCGCTCAACTACAACGAGATGACCCGGATTTGCTGGCACTTATACAACACCTGCAGGGTCTCGACGTTCAAGTCCCTCGCATATTCTCCAGAGGGCTCTCCGCGTTCTGCCTTCGAGGAAGTGTCCTTTACAGGAGAAACTTCGAACCTAATGGTGAAACGTTTTTACTAGTCGTGCCTACAGCCATGCGAGAGGAAATTCTGCACGCATGCCACGACGAGCCAACATCTGGACACATGGATGTGAGCCGAACATTCGCCAGGATTCGCCTGAAATACTATTGGCCTAAGTTGCTCGCATCAGTGCAGCGCTACGTGAAAACTTGTCGTCAATGTCAACGGCGCAAAACTCCACCCGTAAAACCAGCCGGCCTTCTCCAGCCAATAGACCCTCCAGATGCCCCATTCCAACAAGTCGGCATGGACTTCCTAGGACCTTTGCCGACATCGTGTGCAGGCAAGAAATGGATAGTCGTAGCCACAGACTATCTCACCCGTTATGCTGAAACTGACTCTCTATACAGTGCGACAGCTGCCGAAGTCGCCAAGTTCTTTGTGAACAACATAGTGCTCAGACATGGTGCGCCCATCTTCGTTATTACCCAGGCAGCACAGAAGGTTGGCCCAATATTGGGGATAGATCGGCATTGCCTGGCCCATGAACGGCCCAGTTTTCACAACGTACCGCCAAGATTGGCTATGCCAGCCAAATAGAACGGCGACGTTGGACCAGCGTTGACAACGTACCCCCAATATTGGTTCTGCCAGCCGAATAGAACGGCTATGTTGGACCAGCATTAACAACATTCCGCCAATGATGGTTGTGCCAGTCTATTAGATTGGTTATATTGGGCCAGCTTTCAGAACTTTCCGCCCATATAGGCTGTGCCGGCCTATTAGAACGGACACATCGGGCCAGGTTGTACCAGTAGCAGCCAATATGGGCGGAGCCATCCAATAAGACCGGCATTATTGGCCCGCCGTTTGAACGTTATTGCCGGCGTAAGCTGAAAAGTCAACATCACGATGTCATAATATTAGAATATGAGCCAATTTCTGCGTGTGCTGCTTTTTGGCGCTGTTCTGGCCCCAATTCACGCGCCGATTTTTCAAGTTAGAGAGAGAGTAATATATGTTCCGGGCACAATATTAGAACTATCTTTTCGTCATTAAACCATGCCCCGCCGCGGCGGTCTAGTGGCTAAGGTACTCGGCTGCTGACCCGCAAGTCGCGGGTTCGAATCCCGGCTGCGGCGGCTGCATTTCCGATGGAGGCGGAAATGTTGTAGGCCCGTGTGCTCAGATTTGAGTGCACGTTAAGGAACCCCAGGTGGTCGAAATTTCCGGAGCCCTCCACTACGGCGTCTCTCATAATCATATGATGGTTGGGACGTTAAACCCCACATATCAATCAATCAATCATTAAACCATGCACAGCTCGTTGAAATGCATAATCGTTGGTTGTAGTTGTGCAAGGTAGACTTTTTAAGTGAGAAAAAATTACCCATCATGTTTCTCTGTCAGACGTGACGTCCGATGTGGTGCTATCCGTACGTATGACGAAGCTGCTGCGGATACCGCTGTCTTACGCGTGCATGTAGACGTCGAATATCTGACGCAAATCTTATCGTATCATGTGTCGGGCTAGCTATCTACGCGACCTATTCGAATCTGTTTTGCGTTCACAGCACAGTACGGTTAACGGCACTTGCTGCTGCTTGACGTGTGGGAAGAGCGGGAGTCGTCAGTTGCGTTATGGTGACTGAATCATACAACATATGCAGTTGCCGTGATCTAACACACAGACGTGCGTGCGCACGCACGCACGCGCTATATTCATACAACGACCACACGAATTCCCAACAACATCGCAGCGAACGGTTGGTAAGGTGTTGCGGAGTGTGTGGGCGTCGTAGGGCACCCTGTCGGTGCCCAGCTCGTTGCGAACGCGAATTTCGGCGTGGAACGCATCTTTTTTATGTACTTTTTTTACGTGTGCCCAAAACGGTAGGCTGCGCGATACGAGAAGTACGACACACAAAAAAAAGAAGAAACGTGAATGCATAGGGCAAATCGTTCATAACAAAAAAAACAAAAAAAACACGCACGCTCACGCCACTGCAGTGGCGTGAGCGTGCGTGTTTTTTTGTTATTAACGAAGCACATGTGCTTCCATAAAACATGAGAGCCAAGAATGATGAATTATCATTTACATACAAATTACTATGAGTTGCTGAAACTCACGCAAAAGAACATAATTTTCTTCCTTGGATATTGATCGAGTGCCTTGGAATTATGCTATGTGAATTTGACACATCAACAGTGCATTATGATTCCCACCATAAGGGGCCACAATCTTGGCAAGTAATAGAAGTACTCTTCCCACCTGATGTGCACCTAACGTAAAGAGGCCTTGTTTCTCAAGTTAGCAATATAGATTATATATATATATATATATATATATATATATATATATATATATATATATATATAACCACTGGAAAAATATACCAGGTGTAACCAGAAAAAGGTGCACCTGCAGTTTTAAAGTTTAAAAGAAGCAATGATATGCCAACCATCCAAAATAGAACGCCCGAGAAAGGAGCATCAATCAGTATTACAGCAGCTAAAAGCCTGCTAACAGCTGAAGGTAGTCATGCTGCTCTTCCATTCAAGTATAGTGTACACTGAGAAAAGATACTGAAGATACACCGTCAGCAAATGACAAAAGCAATACAGACAGAGCTTTCTCTTATAATACAAAAAGTCTTTAGCTGAGGAGGCAAATAAGTCATTGGCACACAATAAGTGCACAAAAAAAAAGCTGTCGCACGAGGCTATCAGCACTTAGACAACACAGGCAAAAATACAGTAGACTGAAGAAGGGAAAACCCATAGCAAAAGTTACTATACCCCTGAGTTCTTGCTTTGCGTGCAAATGAAGCTAGCATGAAGTTGAACACTAGATTAAAGCACCACAATAAAAATCTGGAAGTCAATGCTTTAGGAATAATCCAAAGTACTGAAGAAGCATGCAAAGAGCATTCCTGTAAAGGCAAATATAAAAAAAGACTGAAAGCTCTGTGGCCCTGAACAAGACAACACCACAACCAATCGAAGAGCCGTTCGGACACACCAGCAGTTCTGGCCAACACTAAAAAGTCACAAAAACATACCTTTAATGCCTTTTTTACAAGAGAACTTCAAAAGAAATGTGCATACACCAATGCCAGAAGTATCGATGGAAGCTATTACTCATATTCAGCTCTTCATTGAAACACTGAAAGAAGATACTTGTACCTGGATGCTTAATTACTTTGGTACAACTCAAGAGCGTCGACGCCAAGTGGCAAAAAAATTATGATGGAAGACTACAATGTGATCAAATGCACACGTCAACCACCAACCAAGGTCCTATGCTAGAGTGAATATCGCAAAAAGTCTTGAACGCCTAATGTCACTGGCTCATACTCAGCGTTCTCAATCAAAATCTTGACCTCCCACACAGCATATTATTTCAACAACCTGCCACCTCTCACCATGTCATGAAACAAGCTCGAGTATACACAAACCCTCCTCACCGTTAGGTAGTTAGACAGCTCCACTAGTGCTTCACTCTCGGAACACATAGACCAGGGCCGTAACTAGACGGGTAGTGAGGAGGTTCTGAGCCCCTGAAGTATTTTCATGCTCTGACTTTTCGTCAACAATAGCTTAATCTGGGCAAGTTGGTTCATCGTGGTTGTGTTCTAGTAACAGTGAGAGAAGTTCAGGAAGAGACAAAAAGGACAGGAAAGAGCGCTGACTGCCAACTAATTTTTATTGAAGGTACTACGCCCACTTTTTTACAGAGTACAAGAACAGTGCTCATGCACAACGACACATGTGAGACCATGATAATATAATCTTAACTGAGAAAAGAATACTCTCTCTCCGAATGGATGAGTGAAGGTATACTGATGCACTGATCCATGGCCTTCCTGACAAGAAAATGCTTTCACAGTCTCTCTTTCATTTCTTGTTCTTGCTTTTTTCAAAAACAGTGTTTTATGAAACATAGAACTGCACTTACATTCTTTACAGTGTATGGCCATGCGACTACCATAGCCATTCTTAACATTTTAAGCATGCTGTCTTGCTCAAACATTGGGGCATTGCCCAGTTTGTCTTATGTTTACGTTTCCACGTGTCAATAGTATCTCATACACAACATTATATTGGCATTCAGTATACCTATTCTCATGACGAATGGTGAAATAATGGCTATTCCTGTTGCTTTTTAGTACACACACTTTTGAAAACTTGCAAGGGATGGCAAATAACAAGATAAAATCATATCGGCTCGCAATTTTCTTTATATTGTGAAACACCTTATGTACGTACGGTATAGCATGCAAAGATCTTTGGTCATTCTGTTTTTATTTTGGTCCTGTTTTGTTAAACTTGACTTTCTGCAGGAGGGTTTAGCACACGGGTGTGATGGTGCTGTTGGGATATCCAGCATCCTTCAGTCTTTTAATCTGGTTTTTAAGGCTTACCTCATCCTTGTGCTCACATGACTTCTGAAGGGTGGCCTCAATGCACGTGGTGGCGATTCCTCTGTGTAAATTGTGTAAATGTGTAATTATGTGTTATGATGTACTAAAAAAGATGTCCCAAGAATCAGAATAAGTGACAGTAGTCAAAGTTTTTGTCACTGCCTTTATACAAATACCAGTTTATTTGTTGCCTCCTGCAGTATTTTAGGGCCTCTTATATAGATAGGATGTTTTCTCACTTTTATTACATTTTTGTATTGATGATGCCATATGCTCAGGAGGTAGAATGTCGTTATGTTCTTTCTGATAACTTCTAGCTTCTGAGCAAAGATAATGTTTCAGAAAAATGAAAAAAGGCTAGCATAATATTAAGACATGGGAAGAAAGCAGAGTTTATCAAAAATGAATGCATTAGTTGGGAATGAGAAAAATAGATGGATGACAGGTCAGTAATGTCAATTAATTTATATTAGGACACATAAAATGTAGCAGAGGGTGGCAGGTGATTAGTTCCAATGAGATCGAGAAATTATCAGCCATAATATGAAATTGGCTCATACAGGACAGGGAACATTGATTGGGCTTCCACCTTGCAGTGGACATAATATAGGCTTAACGCTAACAATGAGCAAAGCCTGTGAAATTAATGCTCCATGAAATGAGCAGTACTGCACAGATTGCTGTGCTAGACTTCCCATTTTGCATGTTTTTACCAGCTTATCCTGCTCGCTGTTCAGACACAAAGCTTCACCAGAAAAACAATGTTATACTTGGTGAGGATAATGCCAGTGAATCCAGTGTTTTATCTACACCTTTCCTTGCTTAAGTCCTCCTCCAAACTATACGATTTTTCTTGGAAATGTTCTGCTTACAGCACACCAACCGATCAAGTGAAACAACTTCATTGGGGTCCTGCAGGACGCGCCCTAGTATGCAATCACCATTTCACTTCATGTTACAACATACTGGTGGTAAAAATATTCTCTGGCAGGGTACAGAAGTGCATGCACTGAGCTAGCTTGTGCAGCGCGGTCTATTCCAGAAAGCTGAACCTATGTTTGGTACAGAATTTTGTAACCACACGATGCTTGCACAGATTGAATGTGGCCACACATAGCAACTTCCGAGCTTTCTTATGAAATGATCTCGCAGTATCTGAAAACTTTTGTTTTTTTGTTTACTTCATAGTTCCCAGTGAAATATTTCTCTTGTTCCTCTCATTGAATAATGGCATTTGGTGTGACTAAGGTGTTCCTAAGGCCTCACTATGAGATCAGAAAAACGATTCTGCTTGAAATTGCTTCACAAGCATTTCCTAAGATATTGAATGACACTGCTTGCACATGTACAAACATTTGCTAGTTTTATTGAGGGTTGATGATAAAGGGAATCAGTTGGTGCATCCAAGCCGGACAGAGATTGACTGGTCCTGAAAAGGGCCGTTTAGTTATATATCTTGCAGCTTGCTCCAGGTAGACAGGGCTTCATTCTGTAGAAATGGTAACTCATCACACTGGTTCCCCAGCATGAAGAACATAACTTGATGCTAACACTGACTCAGATGTTCTGAAATGTCATAGAGGGTACATGAAGGCTAGGTACATGAAGGTTGCAGTTATACTAACTGTACAGTCAGCATGCTTGTGTGATATGTGCATAGCTGCATCAAAGCCACGTGTGAGAATTGTGTGAACAGCTGAAAATCTCAATGGCAGCATAGCTTAAGAAGTCTGTCATCCCTTTTTTGCCAGTTTCCAATATCATCCTTTCATTTTCATGCATCTTCTTTCAATATATCTGGGGTTTTAATTCCCAAAACCACGATATATTATTGAGAAGCAAATTTTGAACATCTGGTGTTCTTTAACATCTTCACTTGTTTGCAGCGCAACACCAGAAACACAGGACAGGGACGGAGCAAAAGAGAAAGAAAAGACGGCGCCGACTCTGAAAAAGACGGCGCTGACATCATGACAGGCACATGTCGTGATGTAAGCTGCCCAAAGAGTGGCCTCCTGTGAGAATAGTGAAGAATTGGGGATAGGATCTACCAGTAAGGGCTTTGTGTGCAATTCACAAACAGTGAAAAAGATCCACCAGGGGTGAACCACAGGTACATGGTGCACTCTGGTTGAGAGAGAGCAGAGTAAAACAGATGTGCCGGACAGGAGATTATAAATGGTTTTGTCTGGAGCTGGTGCCAGACCGAGCTCTGATTAAGCGTAAGGGAGTATTGAGCGCCAGGCCAATCTGATCCCATTCCTGTGATGGGGTGCAATGTGATGACAGGTGCGAATTCCATTTTCTTTTTTTTCCATGGGTTTAGGGAAATAATTTTTCAGGGATCAGATGAAAATACCTCCGACATACATAATAACATGCTTATTCTTGGGCGTAGTCATGCCTAGCCACCAGATTGGGAGAAAAAGGAATGTTTCCCGAAATGTGCGATAAAGTGTTTGGTGCTACGCCTTGACGGAAGTATTGATAGGTGCTTTGGAAATCGGTACGCCATTTCTGTAATCGTTAAATATGCAACTGCATGTGCCACTGCTAGGGATAGCGTGACACTCCCAGCCATTTCGGGGTAAGCCGTTTTAATCTACATGAAGATGTTAATGAGCCCGTTCTCCATCACAGCAGTAGCTGTGGCCATTCCTTCAACTAGGCCTACTGCAGCGCCAACTAAACGTCTGCATGAATTTAGCGCTAGTACCGTACATAATAATCAGCACGTGCCTTGGGTTCACTTCGATGGTGTTGTGAATTCATCTTGCGTGACAATGGTTTAAGTTGCATGCGTGCCTTAATCATTATTGCAATAGGAGACCATGATTTATCGTCACGCATGGTGTTGCTTAGCTCGGTCCTCAGTGTTCGAAGCAGGTTCCGCCTTGTGAGTGCATGAGAGAGGCACAAGAGTTGATTTCTGCTCTGTGTTTCTATAATTCCCTAGCCTGTATTATACAGGAAGCGGATAGTGCTGGTGTGCGTCAGCTGCCTCGGTGCGCTCTCAACCGCCTGCCTGGTAAGACTGATAGCTCATTCTATCAGCGCCTTGTCGTACTCCCTCCTCACACTGCGACATGTCCTCCACTTGGAGGACATGATGACGGAACAAGATGATACGAAGCCCAAAACCGCAATGTTTGCAAGCCACAACCCGAGCAAACAATTCAACGGTGAGGCCAGAAAATCTACCTGACTAGGCCTGGAGCAACAAGCCAGAGAGCATATTCTTGGCTGGATAGATGGATGGATGTGGCCGTACCCTTTAGATCGGGCGGCGGCTAACGTCACCTAGCCGTAATGCTTAGTGAACTAACCACTAGATTTTTTTTCCCCTTTAAATAGTAAAGTTGGACGGGTACTTTGAAGTGAAGGGTTTAATTTTCAATCGTGCCTTGACTTTAGCCACCAATCAGATAACCTCCTTCTAGTTAAGTCTACCCGCTTAAAGTCTATTTTGCCCTCCCTGTCCCTAAACACCAGTGCTTTGAAAAACTCTGCGCCATCATCTTGAACTATAAGGTGAAGCCCTTTACAGAGCATTGTCAAGTGTTCGGCAGTTTTTTCTTTCTCTTCGCACGCACTGCATATTGTGTCTACCTCTTCATATTTGGCCCGATATGTCTTGGTTCGCAATACTCCCGTCCTGGCCTCAAACAGTAGAGAACTACCCTGAGTATTATCATAGATTCTTTCTTTGGCAATTTCCTGCTTAAAAGTTCGATAGATCTCTAGTGCGGACTTCTTAATCATGCCAATTCTCCACATGTCAGTCTCCGTTTCCTGCAGTTCCTTTTTAACCGATAGTTCTTTCTGGTTTGGCCACCTGCTGTTTTCTAAGTATTTACCAGTCAATTTCCTGGTTCGCTTCCTCCATTTTGTATTGACATTCTTCATGTACAAGTAGCTGAAAACCTTCATAGCCCAACGCTCCTCCCCCATTTCTCTCAATCGCTTCTCAAATTTTATCTTGCTGCTAGCTTCCCTGCCATCAAATGATGTCCATCCCATATCACCTTGTACTCCCTGGTTTGGTGTATTCCCGTGAGCTCCTAAAGCAAGCCTACATATTTCACGTTGCCTAATTTCTAATCTTGCTTGAACTTCTGACCTCATGCACAAGACCGCGTTGCCGAACGTCAGCCCAGGAACCATGACCCCTTTCCATATTCCTCTCACAACATTATACCTATTGTAATTCCACAGTGCCCTATTTTTCATCACTGCTGCATTCCTGTTATCTTTAGTCGTCACGCATATTTCGTGTTCCCTCAGGTACTCGGTCCCATTGCTTATCCATACGCCCAGTTATTTGTATTTATCTGTTATCTCTAGCGTGACTTCCTGTATTCTAAGCTCACTACCTTTGTTATCATTAAAAATCATGACTACTGATTTTTCCTAACTGAATCTAAAATCTAACCTATCTCCCTCATTACCGCAGATGTCCATCAACCTCTGCAAATCTTCCTTGTTGTCGGCCATTAGCACTATATCATCTGCGTAGATTAATGCTGGTAGTGCCTGATCAATGAGTTTTCCTTGTTTGACTAAAGAGAGGTTGAAGCCAAGTCCCCTTGCCTCTAATTTGGCCTCTAATCCTTGTAGGTACATCATGAATAAGAAGGGTGACAGTGGGCACGCCTGCCTAAGTCCACGTTTCACCACTGTGGGCTTGGATACCTGTTTTTCCCACTTTTTAACTACCTTGTTAGTTTTATAGATTTCCTTTAAACGATTAGTGACTCCATCTTTTACACCCAGTGTGTCTAGTATTCCCCACAAGTCCTCTTGAACCACGCTATTGTACGCTCCCTTGAATTTCTGCAGGCCGGTAGGAAGCTTCACAGCGCAGCGCCTGATCTTGTGAAACGGCGCAGCCATGCAGGCAGGGCATTCAATTCCCTCCCTATTTTTTGTATACTACTGTCCTTGTGTACATCGTAGAACACATAACAGTAATGATAGCAAACAGATCATTGATTCGGGTAGGCTTGGTGTTTTTATTTAAAATGGAACAACGAGGAAGCTGCTGAAGCTCGTGCCTGTATACAGCTGCTTTATATGGAGATGAAACTTTAACGAAAAAAAAAATGTAATGATAAACAGTAGGCTCATAACAAACAACATTTCTCTGAGGGTGCATGGAATATATGTCCCATGCAAGGCTATGCATTGCAGTCCTTACTGCATTAATTATGTACACGTACTGCAGGGCATGCAAGTGTATGCAGACACACGCTGACGAAATGACATTTTTTGCTACATACAAACGTGCACCGCACCAAATAAGACGCACGTGTTTGTATAGTCAGGGAACACTCGTGAATATTGATGAAATCACACAGCTCGCTTACAGTATAAAACAAACACAATTGCGAACAATAAAATGCGACGCTGTTTAAAGAGGCGGACCCAGGTTACGAGGAGAATTATCAGTATGGCATACACACCACGTGTCAAGCTTTTGCAACATCTAAAGAGACTAAATATGGAAAGTTGCCTTTGTAAGTTAACATGACAGTACCAAATGGAGAAGCCACACGAGAGAACAATTCATCGTGGGCTAAAGAATGTGTTTTAAATATTATACACAGCTTTGCAAGATAATATCGACGAGTTTTACTCGTCTAGGTGTGGGAGGTGTAGGCCTGATAAAATGCGATGTTGCTTCAGAGCCTTTCTTTCGTAATATTGCAATTTTATTCAACTCTTTCAAACGCGGCACCGTAAATTTCTACTGGGTGCTCGAACACGGCAAGCAGGTCGCGGGGCAAAATCTTTGTAACATTTTATTACCGAAACAGCGATACTAGCAATGCTTGAGCTGCACTTGCTGTTTTCTAAATTGTAACCTCCTCAATCTCATCACTGTGATCAGGAAACAGAGAGGAAAAGTACAGCAGTAGTACGTAGAGAAATATTCAATTTCAAGCCCTTTAGCAATATCATCTAAACAAATTGCCAGTTCACTGTTGAATTCTCGATGGAAACAAACAGCTGATCAGGGACGCAAGCTTGGCTTGGCACTGGCTTGGCCGTTCATACAGAGCCAAAAGCCGCTGCAGGAAACTGGATTGCGGATCGTATTGAGACAAAATATTTTATACATTTTTGTTTTCTTTGTTTCATTTCTCTAATTGCTCTTGTGATGGCGTGGACCGCGCTTCGTGATCTCATGTACCGGCGCACTGTTTTTAAGTTTAGTATGGCGCACGATAATACATGATTGCGTGCTTTAATTTAAAAAGGTTCGCGAGTATGGCAGCAACACTGCAATGTCGGGAAGAGGCACGGGGAAGAGGATAGTAGTAGAACCAGTAGCAGCTGCATGCCCGGGTGGAGCGACTGATGCCCAGATGGAGGAATGTCAACCCGATGCCTTTTGTGTTGGCCGTTCTGGCAGTTCCGCCGACTTTATAGAAAGAGACGACCCCGTCGCTTGTCCTCTTCTCTTTTCCTTCGGGCATCAGCGACAACATTGACGGACGACGTGTTCGACTTCACCGTGCACGTGAGTATAGGTTGGTTTTTCATTCGAGTGAATTCTTGTTCAGATTTGCAACTTGTCGACTTCATCCTGATCACCTGTCACCGGCAATAAGTCACATACGTGTGATATTTAGGTGAAATAAATGATAATGCACATTTTCTGCTCCATTTGCGTGACTTAGCTACACCAGGACATGAGGTAAAGCCTTTGTCGCCTAGCCACTAGCAGGCAAGATCGATCACTCGCATCCTTCAGTTCACGAATCAACGCGCCTGCCTTAAAATTAGTAAGCTGCTCGCAAAGAAATCTTACCGAGGCAATTTTGTTTTCTGTGAACAATGCACCGTAGATTTGTCTTGAATAACAAAAAAAAAACTTGAAAAATAAATGTCGCGACCTTTTAGAAAACGCCGTGTCTAAGAGCTAGACGCGGCATTTTGTAAAAGGCTCATTAAATTCAGTATGTTTTCGTAGTTTCTGCTTGAAATTATTATTGTCTATGAATTTCATGGCCCAATCTTTTGCTTTGGCTGAAAATCTCGGCGGCAAAAACTTTGTTCAGTGTCCCTTTAAGGGCAGGTGTAGATGCCATCATTTCAGTCGCAAATCTTTTTGCTAGTCGGTCGGCTGGTTAACAATAAGGGTACTAACTAGAGTTCCAGATTTCATCAGCAACACATCGTCATGGCTTCATCAGATGCTGCATTATATACATTCTATCCTCGTTTTTAAATAGGTGTACCGTATGGTCCACTGTTACAGGAAACAAGCGAGCTCATGGACAGTGAGCCATGTGGTGCTAACTGGCAGCGAGGCTTGTGAATGGGACGCATGCGCATAGAATCGGGGTGC
This sequence comes from Rhipicephalus microplus, assembly GCF_013339725.1. Taxonomy (NCBI): domain Eukaryota; kingdom Metazoa; phylum Arthropoda; class Arachnida; order Ixodida; family Ixodidae; genus Rhipicephalus; species Rhipicephalus microplus. Next base: position 29,695 of record NW_023611575.1, read on the forward strand.
GCCCAGTTTTGTCTGCCATTTCTCCGCCTGTACGCATGACAGCATTGGAAAGCGCATCCGTATTTTAGCTGCGCAATTTATCTAGCCCAGTGCCTCCTGCTTCAGGGATTTCCTGTGAGCACAAAAAATGCATGATTTTAATCGTTGCTGCAGTGTTTTGCAAGTTGTCACCGTAAAGCACATCATATTTTTCGCATAATGCTCGCTGCAACTAGCAAGTTTCGATGACTCAAAATGCTGTTCAGGTCTGATGTAGCAAACATTTTAAGCTCGTCCTCGTGACCATGAAATATTGGTTTATTAAATAATGGAAGGCAGAGTTGGTATCAGTTGATTTACAGTGTGAAAATGAAAAGTGCGAAGGACCGTGCCTCGCAAGTAAGCCCCGAGAGCATGAGCAGAGAAGTAGCAGATGAGGATGCTCATGCGCTGCATTTCCAAATCTCACCAGCACTAATGCTTGACGGACTGCTGGCCACGCACTAGCGTGTTCTTTCTGAAACAGGACTTTGGCCCTGTAAGCAAGTTCTTGAAGGGCATAAGTAAAACGTAGAATGGGCCCCCTAAATGCACCCATCCTTGAACCATTGGGCTTATGAATTAGTGCCCTTTTCAAAATACAACTATTCTGAGCTATAAATTGTGACAGAACAGTGCACGAAGTTTAAAAATGGGAAAAAAGTCTTTAAATGTCCCCTTTATACATAGTGTTCTTGTGATGTCACTTCTGCCGTTGTCGCCCTCTCCCGCCATGCCCGGGTAACTCCCTGGGTACCTACGGCAGTTCACGTGCTGCAGTGCGGTTTGTTGGGGGCTCGTCATCTGTTGCTGTGAACGATGTGGAAGCATTGTGGTTTTTTGTTGTCTTACTTTAACGAGCTCATTGGATTAGGAAGGCCTCGCTCGTTCACTCGATACAAGACCAGATAATCAAGATGTGCGACACATATACCAGCCACGGCGTACACCGGCTGCCCGCCACAACCTATGAGGGCCTATTATCTTGCTTTCACTACAAATTGCCTGGCCCAAAAACAAGTGAAAGCTCAAAATCTCTCGAGCCGCAATTTTAAGAGTGGATGTGCGAAGCGCAGCTGCTCCCATCGAAAACTAGTCGTGCAGAGCTAGGCAAGTTTACAAGAGATATAATATTATGAATATATTGTCACGGCCTACGCCACCAAAGTAGCAATGCCCCCCCCCCCCCCAAGTGTTTTAAACAGTGCTGATGTTGAGCTTGAGCCTCTTTGATTGCAATTTGTGGAAATAGTCGAGGAAAATATTATACAAGGCAGATAGCGACTTTGCGTGGTGTGTGCCGCGGTAATGCCAGTCATCACTTTATTTTTCGCGTATGCTTTAACACACTTTTCACTTTGTATTTTGCTTTTGTTGTACGCTAATGTACAGTGGAGTCACTGAACATGATAGAGACCGTGTATAGAATTAATTGACTAATTAAAAAAAATCCTGACGCCCAACTTGAACCGATCGGCTATACTTCAAAGTGAACTAATATTGTTTCCCATTCTTTATAGTTTGTTTCAATGCAATACCAAATCTCCGCGATCGCCATCACGATTTTAACCGCCTTCCTCGCCATCATGATTTTAACTGCGGACAAGTTTGTATGTACAGTATCTTGGTAAGCTATATCTGTTTGCAGGTAAATACTTGGCTATGGCACTTACCCGTAATGAAGTTGCACCTGAAGATGCAAATATTGCAAAGTTTCTTCAAGTAGCTTTTGTTAATCTGCACCAGCCAAATACGCTGGTACTTTTAGGAAAATCGGAATGTGCGTTCTCAATTTCAGGTTATAACTTTCAGCGAAGAAACACCCTAAGCTCTGCTCCCTCTGCGTGGACTACTAAATCAACTTGCCTCACTAGCAGCTCATAATTTCTCAAACTTGCATCGTGAGGCAAAACTAAACGGGTGCAAGCACGAGGAGACAACATGGCAGTTGTAGGCGATAGATTCGGTTGGTGCCCGGGCATGTTGGTGGCGCATTTCGGAAGTGACGAAAAGGCGCTGCGAGATGCACGTGCACACTTTGTATAGTTGCTGTATTGGACAGCAAACTTTTTTTCTTATCTGAGCAGTTTTACCAAAGGAAGCTTCATCATATGGCGTGATAAATGAAGCGAATCCACAGGTTGAACCACATCATAGCCTCGCTGTGCTTTTGTACTTTTTTTAGCTCGCAAAATTTATTTGTACATATAAGTGACAACTTGCCAGTAATAAGGCAGCACTTGTTTCTTTACCATATGATCATCTCCGGTGTGCTGCTGCCTCAATATTTCAAATTCTAAGCATTTACACCATTGTATGCTAACTTTTCCTTCAAAGTGAGACAAGCCACATGTGTATCGTAGATCAAGAAGCATGCCAGTTTTACGTACTTGCAAGGTAAACATCAGAAATGCACAGTTGATCAAAAATACTAGTTTAATGGTGCATCTACATAGCAGAGCACCTGTGGCACCTCGGGAACAAGATAATGCCACATATGTTACAAGAGATAATTAAAAAAGACAGGGGACGTTCCGTGAACAAATAGAAACAAAAATAAAATGGCACGTGGCAGCGAGCGAAGGCGGCAAGGGGGGGGGGGAGCCCGTGGGACTTCAGCGGATGAACGTAAGGTGTGTGTTTAATATGTGGAAGAAAAAAAAATTCAAAATTTTGGCGACTGAAATGAGGGTGACTTAGTGAGTGCGCTCATGACGAGAGTAAACACGGTTATTATTTTTTTTTTCAAATCTCTTTTGAAAGCCACAAAAAATCTGTATGTGGTGCAGCCTAACAGAAGGTCCGTGAAGGCAAATTATGAATTCGTCGTTGTACAAAGGCCTATTTTTTTTTCATGCGCACCATCCCCGCCGCGGTGGTCTAGTGGCTAAGGTACTCGGCTGCTGACCCGCAGGGCGCGGGTTCGAATCCCGGCTGCGGCGGCTGCATTTCCGATGGAGGCGGGAATGTTGTAGGCCCGTGTGCTCAGATTTAGGTGCACGTTAAAGAACCCCAGGTGGTCTAAATTTCCGGAGCCCTCCACTACGGCGTCTATCATAATCATATAGTGGTTTTGGGACGTTAAACCCCACATATCAATCAATCAATCATGCGCACCATAAATAGTGCTCAAAATTTAATTGCATATGTTGTTTTCATCCTCGCTGTATTCCGTGCTGTTTATGATGTAAAAAAAAAAGTAGCACGCTGAAGTGGTGCTGCTTTTGGGCAACAGTTGAAAATGGCGGGGTGCATGAATGCGGAATACTGCCGCTTACACTCAAATCACTCTTGTGGTCACCTCCCACTGTTTGCAGCATGTGTTGTGTATACACAGCTGCATATTTCCTAGCTAGAAAAATTTGATTTTAGGTGTTTCACGCCATTTTCCATGTAACTATTCCACAATTGCACACACTGATCAGCAGGCTTTCAATTGCGCTGAAGGACACAGGTGCCATAAAATTCATAGTCGATTCTTTCAAGAAACCGTATGTAAAGGCTGAAGCTTCATGCGTACATACACACACATACCATATTGTTTTTTGTACTTTATGAAAGCTGCGAAGGTCTCATGTGCCTCCAAGCGTAACCTGTCTTATTTATTCTCCATCACCGCAAAAGTTTTGTGAGTTTCAAATAAAAGTACTTTGCGCATGGCCACTTTTGGGTAATTTTTTTGTGTAGGTGTTATTTGAGCAGCCTACAGTGTTTACTTTATAAGCCTGTATGTATATGTTGCATTATAAGGATGCAGAATGTGTGTAGCTGTACAATATAGATGAAGTGTAAAAATTAAGTGTGTCTATTGTAGTGTTCTTGCAACCAATCTTACCCCCGTATTCTAGAACGTCCCTCCACTCAACGCTTCACCTTCACTTGAGATGGCTGATGGGAGCGCCGTCTCTAAGCAGAGAAAATTGCTGCATGTCAGCAATAATCTGCTGTGATTCTCGAGTAGCGCAGCGTCGCTTTCAAACGAGCAGCGGCACAGTGCTCAACTCTGTCAAGTGAAGGGTGAAAGTCGAGTCGGGGAGCGTTTATGAATATGGGGGTTAGTTTTGTTGTCTTGTTAACCTGCCATTAACACTGGATTGATGCTACTTTGCTCTAGCTGTACAGTGCTCTCCAAGGCTCAAGGAGGCACCGCACGGGGAAGGCTCGGAGCAAACCATGCGTGAGTTTCCTTTCATTGTTACACTATGCACGTATTAAGTGATAGACTTTAATGTATGCTATTTGTATTGTGCAAGTTTTTGGGGACATACAACTTCCAACACTTATATGTTCTGACGAAAATCACGCAAGAATGAGAGAAGCTTGTGCAAAAATTATGCAAGAGTGTAAGAAGCTTTTGCAGAAGTCTGTGAAATGAAGTTTTGAAATTTTGTGGCAATGTGTCATTGTACAGTGGTCAACAGTCTTGCTCAGCATGCTTGACTGCAGGGCTCCCGGCTGCACAGGCGCATCTACGGAGTGCCTGATGCATGATGGGCCAAATGTCAGCCTGCACACTGGTGCCTCTTATCCCCGTTTGTCTGTTACATCAGTGTCTCTTGTAAAGGGGATCAACTGTGCTACCTTTTTTTTTCGAATGTAATGAGTTCTTTTTCCAGATTATTGTTGTTTTAAGGTAGAGCCTCACATTTCTATCAAATACTGAAGATTCTATTTTTCCTTCTAGATGCTATGAAGTCACTCCTTGTGTTACAATAGAGTGAACACTGTTATGAGAAAAGCTACTTTATGGAGTTAACTCACTCCATATTGACTTAACACACAGAATTGGTGAAAACTACACTCCATTCCAGCTGCATTAGGAATAATATTCATTTGCATACTTCTGTTTCTTTTGTTTGTTTGTTGGCTGGAGGTTTGGAGTATAGGGTGGCCAGAGGGCACTGTGTAGTCTTTCTTCATCTTCCCAATTTTGTGAACATCAATTGATAGCCGTATGGGAAGCAGCCAGCATGCTGAAACAGCGGTGCAAGCATGCAAGATGTTCACCATTGCATGCAGTCAGTTGCTGTGAGCAACCTACTGCATACAATTAACTGCGAGTGGTGAACTAACGCTGCACTATGTGTGCCTCCTGGAAAGCTGCAATGGTAAAGTGCCACAATCGTATAGTAACATGGATAACATCGCAATTTGTTTGTTGAATAATTTTGCAACAGAATCAATGGAGTTTTGGATAAATTTGTGTATCTGCCTGGTTCATCAAAGCTACAGAGTCAAATGCGGTATATACTCGCGTATTATGTGTACTTTTTTTGTCAATCCGGTCATGTGCGAAGCTAGTAGGAATCGCTGGCCTAAAAGCTCAACTGGGAATATATGTTGCAGGCGCTGTCACAGCTGTCTCAAAGCGGATTGTCATTTGTTTGCTAAGCCTGTTCAAATGCCCCCATTTTCTTGAAGTTCTTCCGAACAGTGCTCACAAAAACCAGTTCCCACGACAGGGTTATACCAGAGAACATAAGTACTCTCCAATAATTGTCGGGAACCCAACGTAAAGTAAGATGCAGACAAGGAAGCGCGATGCCAACACAGTGCTGTGTGTGTCGCCCTTCATGTGTGTGTGTGTCCATTCCTTGTCCCAGTCTTCTATTGCGTTGTGTTCCCTCCGATATCTAACCAACACACCCAAGCTTCTATGCTAAGTCTTATTCAACGCACTCTTCTGCTGGCTCCCATACTGAATATTGCATGTCGAAGAACTCCACGCTGATGTGCTTAGCGGTAGCACGGTTTCAGTTTTCTTCGGTAAGCTTTATAACAGCAATCTGCCTCGTATATAATTATTGTAGCCTATCACAAGGAACGGTAAAAACGCAATGGCCAGATGGCGAAACCGAAAAAAAAAATGAGTGCGAAAACCTGCCTCATCTAGTTGATGTGACAGGTCCTTGCACGCGTTCAACATCTGTGCTGTGTCTCGGGAATACATTCTTGCCGTGGAAGAGGTGGGAAGATAGGAGGCAAACCTTTAGGCATTTCGGACTACACATAAACAGGTTTCAGTTTTCAAGTTCGATATTCTAGGGAAAGCATAAAAGTTCATGGAAGAAGGGACCTTGCACTCAGTCCATTTTGTGTAAGACTGCACTCGCCTGCTCGACAAGAGATGTGCCTGACCAGAGCATCATGAAGTCAAATGTGTCTGTGTGTGTGCTGGCAAGGTGGCTCGGGCTGGTTGGGGAGGGCAAAGTATGCGAGCAAAAAGTTTCTTGTAGTAAAGCAGGCTGGCTAATTATACTGGTGAGCAAATTATGTGAGGATGCAAATTGTGCGAGTAAATATGGTATGTACTCTTGTATGTTTCAGCTCTATTGCTACGGATCCTGCGGATCCAACTTGGCATCCGGCAGCAACAAAGAGAGGTTCTGCAGGAGGTGCGACAGCTGAAGCACAAGGTACGGCTCTTGTCCGTGCCTCAGCACGCCCAGCCAGCACAGCGCCCCTCTGACCTTCCCCGGCTGCCTGCTGGTACAATTGGAGAAGTGGAGGCAGCAGAGGCAGCTGTGCAGAGTAAAGCTGTGGCTGCGGCTTTGGTGTATATTTCTTGATTTTTAATATGCCTATGTAACATGCAGAAATTTAGTACTGCTTTAAGATACTGTGTTTCGGGAAACAAACTAGTCAGGTTATCTCATGAGCCACTGTACTACAGTCGAATATGAATAATTCGTACTCAAAGAGGCCAGAAAATTTGTTCAAATTAAAAGAAGTTCAAAATAATGAAAGTTACCGTAATTACTTGAATCTAACACGCACCTTTTTTCCGGTTAAGAGAGTTCATAAATCGCATGTGCGTTAGAATCGAGTACGAAAAAAAAAATGAATATGGTCATTCTATTGCCATCGCCACTTACAAAATGGCCGCCCCCTACGTGCGTCGGCATGGCGCGTCGGTCATTTCTGCCTATGTGTTTCCCATGCGCGGCACTTCATACGTGTGCTGAGGAGTTCGTCATCTTGTAGTACATTAGCATCGACGGCATGGTAGGGCCGACTCCAAAAACTCGACGAGTGCACCACAATGCTGCTTCTAAAAGAAAAGTCGTCGCGTGTGCCGGAACGGACAGAAATCGGGCCGCATCGCGGTCATTCGGAGTTCCCGAAACGTGCGTGCGGGACTGGCGGAAACAAAAGCAGAATATTGTCGACAGCAAAGATTCACGCAAAGGCTTCAGTGGACCACAGCAGGGTCGGTTTCCACAAATTGAAGAGCTGCTCGGCGAGTATGTGATTAAGCAGTGAGCGGCACAGCGGCCCGTGACGACAGAACTGCTCCAAGTGCAGGCTATGCAGTTAGCCTTAGAAAAAGGGCTAATGCAGAGCCATTTTAAAGCGAGCAGGTGCTGGCTAACGAACTTTATGAAGAGAAAAGGCGAACGGGCATATGCCGGAAGTTGCCGGAGGAGTACGAAGAAAAGCTTCAGAGTCTTCAGAGGTTCCTCCTAAACTTGCGGCACAACAACGGCTACCTGCTTGGGCAAATCGGGAATGCCGATCACACGCCTCTTTACTTCGACATGCCTGGCACCACAACCGTCTAGGAGAAGGGGGCGAAGCAAGTTTGTGTACTGACATCGGGCCACGGTAAAACTAGAGTGACAGCAATGCTCTGTTGCACGTCAGATAGGCATAAGCTTCCCCCGTACTTCATATTTAAACGGAAGACGCTCTCAAAAAGAGTCGTTTTCGCGAGTGGTGTGATCAAGCGGGCCAACGAGAAAAAAGGGTGCGCGTTGCAACCGATGTCTTAGTTTTTTTTTTTTTTTTTGTCGTGGAAACCGGGCGCGCGTTACAATCGAGGGCGCGGTAGAATAGAGTAAATACGGTAAACGAGCGGAGGGCTCACCATGCAGTGATGCATGTGCATGGAGAAGTTTTATTCACAAATTACAGGACATCCGTCATTAATTAAAGTAGTCAATACATGTCTGTACACGTTGGCCTTGCAACGAGTCAACAAGTTTTGCGTGCAGTTTGCAAAGCATTTGTACTTCGGCTTCAGTATTCTCCTGGCAAAAGAAGTTGCGCGCGGCAATGTCCAGTGCTGACACTCTTCGAAGACAACTGTGTTTCCACTGTTACCATCTGCGCTGCAGCCGGAGCGTGGCCAGCACATGATGAGAATGGAGGAGCGTCTCCACCTGGAGAAAAGCAGATCGGCATTCGAGAGAGAAACACTCCGCGGCAGCTTTTTTTTTTTCTCTCTTCATGCGCGGTGTTGAAAGGAGAAGAGTCTCTACATAGCAGGAACGAAAAACAGGGAAGCGTGACACCGGCGCGTTGCAGATCGGCATGAGAGAGCCAACTCTCTGCGACAGCTTTTTTTCCCCTCTTTCTCTTCATGCGCAGTGTTAAGAGGAGAAGGGTCTCTACGTGGCAGGGACGGAAAAAGCCGAAGCGGGGCACAGGAATGTCGCAGATTGGCATTTGGCAAACATTCCACCGCAGTCTTTTCTTTCCTTTTCTTCATTTTCTTCTTCAAGCACAGCGATGAGGTGTCTGAAGTGCCACCGCAGGATTGGGCGGGGTGCTGAGAGCATTTTCGGAGCGCGGTATAGCTTTGATAGGACCACAGCGTCAGTTCGAATTAAGTGTGTTGGAATTAATGAGATTCGACTGTATTTACTATAGTCTGTGAAGTCCGAGTGAACTGTCCTAAGCTAGCAGACGATGTAGGCGGCATCGTGTGTTTGATGGGCAGTGACTAGCAATAGCCTGCTTAAAACAGACATTCAGTAATTTTGTTCATTTATCACCCTATTTCGTGTCCGCTGCGGCTCTCTCTACTTTGAGCTACAGTTCACCCTGCCTTGTGTTAGCCGATTTCTTACTTTTTAAAAATCTAACATGCACCCAATTTCGCAGTGTGAAGAAAAATGCACCTTTGTTTATTGTGATGAGATTTCTATAGCGACATGCCTCTTTGTTGGCTATCACAGAAAAATATAAACAGCAAATGGTGCGACCATCTAGTGCGACCTTTATTTTTCTATCAGTTTCATCTATGACCAAGATTTGGTCGCTCTAAGGTTGCCTCTTAGTACGCCTTGATCATGTTCATTTATCTTGTTGTGCTCTGCTTACAATGCATTGATTAAAAACATGTCCAAGCTTCTTTTTGAATTCCACATATTTTATCGTTTTTCACCTGTAGAAGCTACTCCTGGTCAACATTCAGGCAAAGACATTGTAACCTCGAAGAAACGTGTATTGGAATTTGAGCACTGTACAAAGTAATTATACTATTTCATAGCTAGAATCAATATTTATTAAGGGTTATAACAGTGTTGTATTTGATTTCATAACAGCGAAACTGCATTCAGAGAAGGACTCTGAAAGGTTCTCACACTGAGTGTGAGAGGGCTGATGTGGAAACCATTTTAGGTCAAGTGAGTTGAAGTTAGCGTAAAAAAACAATGAAATGTTGTGATGCCCAAAAATTCAAGTTGTTGTTTTCAGTGTCCTCTTCTTGCAGATTTTTATCATGAAAACATTTCGATGTGCTGTTGCGTTTACCCCATCTATGCTTCTTGCATTTTTTTACAGCGCAAGCACCTCCTGCAGATTGGGGGACGTGGCCTCCGAGAAATTGGTGTGAATGCCATGAAGGCTGTATTGGCACATGACGTGCAAGTGCTGTACAGCCTTCATGGCAGAAAAGGGAAAAGGGCCTTTGTGAACCTGAGGCTCTGTAGATTAGTGACAGGTTAGACTTGTTCATTGTTTTATGTGTGTGTACCCTTGTGTATTCTCTGTACTGCAGTGCTTCATGTGTACTATGGTATTTCTGTTCTTGTATGCAGATGTCATCTGCCAAAAAGCAGGGTGCGACCAGGCGGAGGCCCTCAACTTTATTAAGAGGTGGCTGCCAGGGTCTGGTGATCGCTGTGGGGGCAGGAAGCGGCGCTTCAGAGAAGCATTTGTTGTGGAGCAGCCCGATGATCCCCACTCTCAGAGTGCAGATTATCGGCTGCTCGCGGCAGCTGGCTTCCTGCCCAGCCACAGCAGCCAGGGCCTTGACAGCACCACTGTCACTGTGCCCCCAACGCAACCTGACCTGCAGTAGAGCGGGCCTTTTTTAGTTGTGTATATATATTTTTCAATGTATACATTTTTTGTTGTACCAAATAAATAAAAAAAACAAAGAATAAATAGTCTGCAGACTGTCGGTGGTGCACTGTTCGGCTAGCTTATGCTGATTCGGAAGCACCATCACCATGTTTTAGTTACGAAAAAAATGCTCTAAACTATGAATATTCTCGATTACCATGTGGGGGACATATGTGGAGATTGCAAGTGGGGGACATACGCTTTCAACATTTACTTCCTAACGACTTTTTTCGATCTGCTGTACCAAATACCAGTACCAAATAAAGCACTCGCTATTGCAAAAGATAAATTGGTAAAAAAATAAACTACACTTCTAGTGTTAGCAAAGGGAATGAGGTATAAAAGATGAAATAGATCGAGTAACTGCTTTCAGTTCTCAGCATTCAATTTTCTGTTGCCCCAAGTATACAGGGCTGCAAAGCTACAAGAGCGGGTCATCGAGGCATATTGTTTAAATCTTCCGGTAAGAAAAATTCTCTACTAATAATGGTTACATAATGGCAAGCCAACCAGTAGCCAATATTCGTCGTGCAGGAAACATCGGTGTAATAACGGCATTTGATTGGCTGCAATGTGGCCCTGGATTGGTCCAATGTCGGTCATACATCCGTAGCCAATATTCGTCGTGCAGCAAACATCGGCGTAAAAATGGCATGTGATTGGCTGAAATATGGCCCAATGTTGGCAGAACATTGGCAGCTTTGTCGGCAATACGATGGGCCTTCGTCGGCCCAATGTTGGTTGCATACTGGCTAAAACATCGGCAAAACGTCGGCCCATCATTGGCTTGAACGTCGGCCCGACATTGGAAGAAGTTGCACTTCCGACGTCGGCCCGACGTCGGTGCCGATGTTAGCCGATGTTGGTCCAAGATTGGTCCAACGGCGGCGTGCTGCCTGGGTACGGATCGGGGCACCGCATTCACTGCAGACCTAATGCAATGCCTGATGCACATGACAAATACCGATCACAGAAGAACAACGGCGTATCACCCTCAGTCAAATGGCTTAACCGAACGCCTCAACAGAACACTGACCGACATGCTATCAATGTATGTTGATGTTGAACATAAACAGTGGGATGAAATATTACCCTACGTAACATTCGCATGTAATACAGCCGTTCAAGAAACAACCCACGTTGCCCCTTTCGAACTAGTATTCGGCCGAAGAGTGACCACCCCACTGGATGCCATGTTACCACTACAGGACGAAAGCAGCTATTCACCTGACTTAGATGACTTCTTGCAAAGAGCCGAAGAAGCACGGCAAATGGCAAGATACCGAATACGCCGTCAACAGCGCATCGACTCTAGTCGGTACAACAAGCGACGCAGTGACGCACTTTATCATCCCGGTGACAAAGTGTGGATATGGATACAAGTGCGCCGCCGCTGACTCTCTGAAAAGCTTCTTTGCCGATACTTCGGCCCTTATGAAGTACTCAACCGTATCAGCAACGTCACTTATGAAGTCAGATCCGCTGGACACGTGAGTTCAAGACGCCGCAATCCCACGGAAGTGGTACACGTAGTCCGCATGAAGCCCTATCATGACAGATCGTCGAAAAACGAGCGAGAGTGCGCGTGTATCTTTTCACTGTCTTAAGCATCGGGACGATGCGTCTGAGGAGGGGGGCAATGCTGCGACAGGTTCGTCACATTCAAGTAGCCCGCCACAAGCATCGTGGCACCAGCACCAGCAAGACCCGGCTCGGCTGGCATGCGCCACGCGTTCGTACGCTCGAACAACGAGGAAGAGGAAGATAGTCGGATCTGTGCCACTCGGCTACTCGAACTTGACGACCATTGTTTTTAGAATCGTGGGCACAAGTTCGCCCTAATAAAGACGCTTGTTTTTTTAAACCTGTCGGCGTCAGCATCGCTGCAATATATATATATATATATAGATATATATATATATATATATATATATATATATATATATATTTGTGGACATTCATTAGGCACATCTACTTTCTTCACACATGTTCATTATCATGAGTATTCATCATCATGGCCATCCCGGCCGACACAGTGCCGCTCAATCCCGCCCTCAAGTGGGTCACACGATTTGGGCTGACGAGCCTTTTGACGACCTTTCAAGGCGCAGGCTCCTTTCCCAAGCACGTCACCCTTGAGTAGCCAAAGTACCAAGCCTAGGAAGCACTTGTGCCCATTTTGCAGAAACCGCTTGGTAACTGGCAGGCAGCAGGATTGGAACCCGTGATATCCCCGCAGCCTAATGGCCTAACCACGGTATGGCCGCACTCCTGGTTCCGCTCCGTTTTTCAGGACCGTTCCGGTTTTTAGCCGGTCTGGAGGCGGAGGCTGTTCACGGTGGGGCCGCGCGAGTGGAATGCATGACCACGCTGATTGGCCGACACGATGTTCGCGAAGTGCTGGCAACCGTTCGGCGAAACATAGGTGTTCGGTGGAGACTATCATCAGCAGACGACACAAAACGTACACGTTTGCCCTTGCGGGTTGAATTTAAACGAAGTACGTGCACTGTTGTGTTCTGTTATTCAGCGGCCCGAGTTGCATGGTTGCGGTCGTGGGTGCTAGTAACGCTACAGAGGGGCCTTAGTCCTGCACGATTGTTGATATTCGCTTAAGCTGCTGTATCTAGCATGTAATCAGTCCATCTGCACTAGGTTGCGTTCGGCGTGACATCGCCATGCGTGAACGTGCCCGCACTTACAGCATGTTAGAACACGACGTTTCCGTACACGTTTCAAACTCGATGAATCAGGTAGAAAGCGCAGTCGTCAACCGCGAGGCACGCTGACGAGGATCAGACCATCGATGGCGAGGTTACAGACATGTAGGTTAAAACAGTCAGACACAGACCTTAATCCCCCCCCCCCTCGAGAAACGCTGCTCCTTTATGGCAGTGCCTCAGGCTGCTCCAGTAAAGTTCGCAGTGCCGGCACGAAGCGATAGTGCCAGAAACCTTATCAAAATGCTAGGACGCTAGACAGTTGCTTGCAATATTGATAAACTGCATTGGTTGTAATAATTCATAAACCAAGTGAAGAGGTGCCGCTAATGATCTTGGGTCCATTTAACAAAGTGCACGAGAAAGCTTATTTCTCTTGTAATAAATTACCTAGTGCACTCAAATCACACCAGTGTTATTGTATTGACATGCTGAAATGGTCATATCAAGTTAATTGGTATATGAGTAGCTTCATGAGACATTGATGACAGAAATATGTTCCAGCATACGTGATCACGTTCATGCCCAAACTGTCCACAGACAAAATTATGATACCAATTGAGCCCTAAATAATAGATGTGAGATCGCAAATATTCGATACCGAAGCAATCCTTAAAATAGGTGTCGTGGAGGTCTCTTACAAGATCACTCATAAGGCTCTTTTAGAGAAGCTGCGAAAATCTTAGCGTGCTTATATTTATGTGAGGGCACTCATGTGTACCACGTCATGCAAATAATACCATGTGAGAGCAAATCAGATGACGTAAAGCCCAAAAGCCGGTAAACACCTCAGCAATTGGTTTTGTTAACTTTTCTGCTTTATGTAGTTATGTTACGTTTATTCGTATATGCTAAGTAGTATCAAAGTGTTGCAGCATGGCCTGTAAGCTGATGATGGCATGCTGTAACAGGTGATAGTAGTTGTCACATCGGAAAAACTGCACACTTGCAGTATACACAAAGCTCAACCATATGCCAAACAAGTAAGGCGACCTAATTATCTAAAAGTATATCCAGTCATCATTCCCCCATGCAAGGGGTCAATTCTGTATATGCCTAGTGCAGGCCTTAATTTTCATGCACTGTATGCAACACTCTACTATATATGTTAGAAAACATCACTACAAATAGTGGTCACTAAACTTAGTGCAATTGTGTGACACACATGAGTCCTACAGGCACACAAATACTAAAAATGTGGCATAATACGGTGCAAAGCATGAGACTGTACAAAGGCAAACGTTCCCCGTTATTTCTGGAGACATCTTTAGATGCTTCGTCTATCTAGAAAGATGCTTCATCTATCCAAATGACAAGAAAGGACAGCACTAATATGACAATAAACCGTAGTACTTTGCAACAAGGCCATCCTAACAAATGGACAGTCTGAAGTAGCAGGCTCAATGTGAACGAGAAACACCTATGAAGCTTGTGAATTACCATTCCCATTGCATTGGCAATGGCTTCCACACGAGACAAATGCATAAACAATTTAAGAAAAGAAAACAGAACTTGCAAAGCTTCTTTATTCTTCAGCCACAACCTTAGCAAAATCAGCAGATGTTGAAGCTAAGGAAGATTCAGGGAACATTCTTTGTACAGTTTGAAGTGCATCGTAGTGATTGCGATAAAGATAGAAGAAATAAAACTGTCACTATCAGGGACTGAACCAGCAACCTTCCGAATGTGTACGGTGCCCTCTACTGTTGGATTGAGCCACAATAATTATTTCTGAACACAAGCAATGTTCTACTGTACCAGAAACACAATTATTACTCAGCCAAGCCTGAAGTTCTTACCATGCATAAAAATGTTCTATGTCAGTGGTAAGCTTCATGAAGCAATAAATTAAAGTAGTGGATGCATAAAACTTCTTGTAACTTATCTCATTATTGTATTACATAACTGCTTGTCAGACGTTTTTAAAAAAAATATATTAAAAATAGTACTTAAATTACGTACTAGTTATTATTTGTATTGTTGGCCACACAAATGGTACTTCAGTGTACTTAACTTTGCATGTGTACATGACTAAAAAGGGTATTGCTGGGTATTTTATTCACATGCATTGCATGCATGCATTTGCAAGTCACAGTAGCGGTAGTGGTGGAGTTCTGTAGGTTTATGATTGTTGGTGGTAAAATATATATATATATTTTTTATTGGCTCGGAGCACACTTAATACCAACTTTGTGACTCAGTCAAGTCTAGGGCTTGTGGAAGTATATCCTGCCCTTCACTGTGTGAGCCTGTGGTAACTCAGAATGTAGATTACCATGTCGAGATATCTGTCTTCTTGCTACTGCACAGCAACTCAACAGAGGTGGAAAAACGTTGCCTCCAGAAATGAATACATACATATCCTTTTGCAGTAGCAGGTTTTGAGAGGGCTTTCAATACCTTTATTGCTCGAAGTTTGTCAACCTAGGTGTCCTTAAAAAGGCAGACTTTTGCAATGTTTAAAATCATGCATAGGATATCAGTGGTTCCTGCTTAGATCTTCTACAAGTTGTGCCTGCCAGCATTTGATAAAGGTGGAATCTGACAGTGACTGGAGTCGAACTGTTGCCCAGCATTGCGGAAGCTTCAGGAATGTAAGCAGCAGGAATCAATTAGCTTGGGCGGTGACAGCGGATTTGTTCCCATAGTTGTATCTCAGTTGCATGCCCCCTCAATGTACTATGCAATAATCTTGCCTACGAGAATTAGTAGGTCCCACTAAACTCACCAAAATAGCTATATCGCCTACATGTGCATCACTCAATTAGCAGGAATGCAACATAGTTCGTGTTTTTGAAGTCACAACACTCATCTGCCATTTACTCACCAATTTCTTAATTCGTTGTGTACATTTCTACCAAGCAGATTGAAGTAGGAGGGCTCCAGCAACAACTACGACATTTGGACTTCACGAAGTAAAATACTGCTTTGAATCACAGTGTTCCAAATCCAAACACTTTGCTTGTCGAATATAATACGTGATCCAAATGTTAGTGACCACTATGAAAAAACAATATCTTGCTTAATAATTAAAAGAAACACAACATACAGACAGCTACAGTGTTGCATACGGTAGTGGATGCACCTGATGTACAGAAATATTCTGCCATAACCTTATGTTCAGACAATTCAGTGTAAACAAAACCTGAGTGACATGTCACTTGTACAACTCCAACCAGAAGGTTGTTCTACTAATTTATCGAAAAAAATAAGTTTGGCAATGCCATAACAATTTATGCCACAAAATAAGTTTGGCAATGCCTATTGTGATAAAAGAAGTAGCTGAAGCACTAAACCTTACATTTTTTGTTTTCTTTACCAGATAACCAACTAATAACATCCTGGATGTATCCCCTCTCAACTAGCCTCCCATGGCAGATGTCATATTTTGCCCTCAAGACATCCAAAAAATCATTAAATTATTAAAAACTACTTCATTCTGCGGCATCGACGGCATCAATTCCAAGGTGCTCATAAACAGCGAAAAAACTACTAGTGTCCTTCTCTCTCATATATTTCAGCAATAACTCTCTTCTGGCATTGTTCCTCATCAATGCAAATGGGTAAGATCATTCCAGTTCCAAAACCTGGTTTTTTCTAGTTACAGGCCCATATTCGCAACCAGCATCTGTTTAAAAATATTGGAACAAATATTTCATTCCCAATTCGCTATTTTCTTCATCTCGGTTAGGTATTCTCCTCCTAACCAACATGGATTCTAATTGTTCGAGGTATAGCGCATCCAGGACGGGACAGAGAAGAAGACACAGAACACATACACGGCGCTATTATGTGTATAGCGCCGTGTATGTGTTCTGTGTCTTCTTTTTTGTCCCGTCCTGGATGCGCTATACCTCGAACAACATGAATAACCAACAAGGCCGCCGTGCAACCTTAATGGATTCCAAGCAGGAATCTCACGTGATACTCAACTTGAAACTTTCATCCATTGCTTAAGCGCTAGTGTAGACCTTAACATACCAGTCTGCGCCATTTTTATAAATTTTTAGAAAACCTTTGACAAGGTTCCCCACAACCACAAACTACTAAATCTTTCTCAACTAACCCTTAATCAACTTGTCTACAATTGGATTCAGGACTTTCTCACTAACTGTTAGCAATTTGTAGAAGCTCATGATACATCCTCATCCTTTTCTAGCGTAATCTCCGTTGTGCCACAAGTACAGTTCTGGTCCCCCTCCTCTTTTTTATTTGCATCAATGTCTTGTCCGATAATATTTAATCTAACATTCGTCTCTTTGCTGATGACTGTGTATTGTACCGACCCATTACTAACAGTTTACTTTACTAACAGCTGCACAGTTTCTTCCCTTAGCTGTCATAAATATGTCAGTGTTAACATTTCACACATTCTAAACTTCTCTTCTCAAATAAGTGGAATAGCTAACAGTGCTAACAGAACTCTTGGTTACTTTTGTTGTAACATACATCTTGCCCCTCCACCAGCCAAATTACTAGCCTAAAAAGACCCTAATTTGCCCAAAACTATATTATGCGTGCGCCATATGGGACGCACCACAAAGTAAGCTAAGTTCATCAAACTAGTTCAAAACCGCACAGCTAGATTAATCTATTCGGATAACTCATATCAAACTAGTGTCTGCCCTTAAAAGTAATGCAGGTTTACTTAACCTAGACCTATGCTGTGAGATTTCTAGACTGTACTTGTATCACAAAATGTATCATGTGATTCCTTACAACTGCCCCCTTCAACCAGCCCATCGTACTTCAGCCCCGCAAGGCCAACTGCCCACCTCCTGCTTACACCACAGCCCACCATCATTCCTTTTTTCGCTCAGGCCGTCAGGCTTTAGAACGATCTTCCCTGAAGTGTCATCGACCATTTCAAAACAGATAAATGTAGGAATTCAATAGAATCATTTTTGATTAACTCTACGTTGTTTGCACACACCCACATGTAAAGCCCTCTGTAGAGGGCCTTCGAGGTATAATGAATAAAAAATAAATAATATACAGTTTGGGTTTGTTGGTTTCACATGATGGGTGGCAACAAAAGTGATTACATTTTTTTCATTAATAAATGACTGCAGTACAACGACACATGCCTTAGAATATGCAGGTACTGGTCTTTTTATTTACACTGCAATTCGAAAACATATAATAACAAAGCAATTATATTCAGGACAATTGGGCTGTTTTCTAACTTACATTCTGTTGCTTGGGAGCATAGCTTGGCTACATGAGCACACTCGGTCACTCTCACTCAAAAGGCATGACTTAGTACGAGTGCATGATGAGAATGTGAGTGAACACCAGTATCAGTGTGAGTAATCACAAATGAGAGTAGGCATAACCACGAATCACAAGAAATGACGTTTATTTTCATTTGTATTATGAAAAGGACTCTGAAAAAGACCTGTCTTTGGAACCATAGGCATGTGCACAAGTGGTAGGCGGGCAAGCGGGTGGGTGCAATGTGGGCCCTATACATGGACATGATAGAGTGGGTGGGTGCTGCAATTGACCTTTTCCCTCTGAAGGGGAACCCTGCACACACTTATATTTAGAACAACTTGACTAGTTCACAACCCTATAACAAAAAATAGAAGAAAAAGTCAGCGCAGCTACTGAACCATGGCAAACAAAACCGATAAATTGACACTTCACAACTAGCATACACCAAGAGTGTATACATTGTTAAGAATTGAATGATAAATGTCACGCTACGTTACTCAATATTCAAACTAACTGCATAACAGAAAACTTGAGCAGAATACAGTTTCTATAAACATCATAACATCACTGTTATTTTCAAAACAACATACTGAAATGAACACACTGAATATAAAAAAATTATTCCTTTTACGTTCATACAAACACCTAGATTCGGACAACATAATATTCACAAAACAGTTTTGATTTCAAACTGTAACAACCTTAGTAATAGAAAAGAATCGCCAAGTAGTTGAAATTTAGATATATATCACCGCAATTAACTTGCATCCTGATATGAACAATTGAACAAGCCAAAATTATTCAGATCATAGTGATTTTGAAGCGAGAGGATAGGGTAGTTTAGTCGTGTGACGGGTGGGGCAACTTACATGCGTGAGCACGAGCGAGTACCAATGAGCGTGAGCTAGACCTTAGTGAGTACTGATGAGTGTGAGCAATTAGTACTGTTCAAACGTAGCAGTCGTGAGTGTGGATGTGAACGAGTACTCATGAGTGTAAGAAGGTGTGAGTAAGCATGTGAGTGAGTCGCATTGAGTGTGCGTGTAAGCAAGTATGAATGTGGGTGAGTACCTGTGGCCATGAGTGGAAGTCTGTATGAAAGTTAGCGAGTTAGAAGCCTAAAGAATCTCAGAGCGACTGGGTATTCTCTTGTGTTGCTGACATAGCAGATCATTAGTAAGTCTTCTGGCGAACATGTGCCTTCGCAAGGTCCTGAGATGCTATTTCACAGGCTCGTTGCAGACGTTCCCGCAATTTACGATGTATTCGTAGGCTGACTTGGTTGCGTCATCCAACTTTGGGTTAGTCCACAAGTCTCTCAAAATCGTCATTGGGCCGTGAACGTATCGGCCATAGAGTAACTCGAACGGCGAGTATCCGGTACTCTTTTGTGGCATCTCCCGATACGCGAAAAGGAGGGGGCCGAGGTAGCGGTCCCAATTTTTCGGGCTTTCCTGACTCATTCGGCAGAGCATTTGCTTCAACGTGCCGTTGAATCGCTCCACTCACCCGTTTGCCATCGGATGGTAAGGGGTTGTCGGTAATTGCCTGATAGATAGTAGCCGGCTGAACTCCTTCATAACCGACGACATGAAGCTTGTGCCGTGGTCACTTACAATTTCGCGTGGTAGACCAACTCGCGACAGCATTTCCATTAGTCCATCTGCCATGACCTTGCTTTCACTCGAAGGAAGTGCGATGGCGTCTGGATATCTCGTTGCAAAATCCACCATGGTTAGAATGTACCTGTTGCCCTTGGAAGATGTCGGTGACAAAGGGCCGATGATGTCGATGCCCACACGTAAAAACGGGGTCTCAATGATTGGCATGGTACCTAGCGGAGCCCGACCAACCAAATGACGCGGGAGTGTCCGCTGACAGATATCGCAGGACTTCACAAACCTCTTGGTTTCTGATTGAACACCTGGCCAGAAGAATTCGGCAAGAATATGGTCAGTTGTTCGGGATATCCCTTGGTGTCCGACGAGGATACCTTCATGGGCAAGTTTGAGCACAGTCTCTCGCAGTTGTCTCGGTAGGACCAGTTGCTCGAGTTCCTTCTCCGAGAGTAGCTTGTGCTTCCGATACAAGATACCGTCGACAAGGAAGAAGCAGGTTTCGCGATCCTTTACAATCAACCTTTTACCAAGACTCTCATAACAATGCCGTAAAGAGGGGTCATTTCTTTGGTATTCCTCAAGCGTCACTTTAGCCTGGTTGTGGCGCGTGTTTCTTTCACTGCTGCTGCACTATCACCTAGTGGTACTTGATCTGCGGGTCCATGAGGTGTGCAAATTGTCTCTACTGTCATCGGTAAGTAGCCTTAATCGTTTCCGACATCACTTTGCGTGTCGTCACCGATGATGGGCAAGGGCGAGTTAGCGAGTTTTCTGCCTACCTTCCCTCCGCGGTAATCACGATGCCTCTCACGATGCTGCTGGGGCTTGTGCGAATATTCTAGCTCTGTAGATCGGGCACCTTCGATGTTGCCTAGCACGACATCGTATAGAGGCTTCTTCATGCATTTAACTCGCACGACACCGGTGAAGAACGGTGTGTCAATAGAAACTATTGCCTCCGGCAAGTAGTGCACTGCTCTATCGAGCAGAAAAACCGGACTTCTAGTGCCCGTAAACTTCTCTTTCAGGACAAGCATTTCTCGTACCACTATCGTGTTGCATCCCGTATCTCGAAGTACAGATACAGCTTTGGCCTCAAGCAATCCTATCACTACAGGCAGAGTTCCGACATCAGCCACAGTTGGGGTAGGCGTCGACGTCGTATTCACGACTGGGATAGTCTCCCCAGTCTAGAGTACGACATACCCTTCATCCGGTTTCTCCGGTGTGTCAGCGTTGTCTCCTTCTTTGGGTGACAGCATGCACGACGCCAACACCTTTTCCTGGGTTCGAGTTGTCTCCGCAGACGAACCGTTTCTGCCACTCGACCAGCCTGTTGCTGACTGGTTATTTCTTGTCCGAGACCAACATTCAGACGCACGGTGCCCTGTCTTATTGCACAAGAAACACGGACTTTGGCCCTTGAACTGGCGCTTAGCAGTTTCTGCTTTACGAGCATCTGCTGAGCTCTCCTTATACAGCTTGTCCTTGCCCATGTGACAAATCTTGGGCTTCCAGAAAGCAATCTGCGTTCTGGGCTAAAGAGTGCAATTTCTTACAGTTCCTCTCCTTCAGAAATACCCTCAGGGTGGGTGAGCATCCCTTCATGAACTGTTCTGAAATCATTACGTCGCGAAGAGCGTCATATGTTTTCTCGACATTTGCCAGCTCCATCCAACGGTCAAAATGACCTGCTAGGCGAGAAGCACATTGGAGCCCCGTCTCTTTGTCCTCTGGTCTCGCCTTCCGAAATTTCTTGCGGTATCCTTCAGCCGTATACCGGAATCGTAACAACAGTGTTGCCTTCACCTGATCATAGTCGGTGGCGGAAGCAGAGTCAAGTCGACTAATCACGGATAACGCCTCTCCCGTCTGGCACAAGCTGAGCGAAAAGGCCCATTTGCTCCGAGGCCACTCCTGAGACACCGCGACGCGCTCAAAACGCTGCAGATATGCGTCGAGGTCATCACGCATCTCGTTGAACGGTGGCAATAGCTTGTGCGGGCCACAGCTATCCAATACAGCTGGGAACGCTGCGTCGTCGCTTACCGGTCGCCTTATCTCTCCCGTGTTCGAACCAGTCGTCGGCTCTTGCAACTTTAGCTTCAACTGCAAAACGCGCTCCTCGGCTTGCAGCCGTCTTTCCTCCAGCGCTATCTTTTCTCGCTGCTCGTCGCGAGCTTGCGCGCGAAGGTCCCTTTCGATAACGCGCTCCGCTTGAACCCATTCCTGTAGTGCTGATTCTGTTAGACCCATGTCCGTTCCGATCGCGTGCAATTTCTCTAAATCCATCGGTTCGGCCCGCCCGTCTGGCTCTCGGCAAGAAGGTAAGGCCGTTCTATCCTGTCAAGGCTCGCCAAAAATTTGTGGGCATCTCTGGGCACAGGTTAGCCAGATGAGGACAGAGGACGTTCGAGGACAACGAGAGACTTTTACATACACGAAGACAGGACAAGGGGATACACACTACATAAACTCACACATGTGTACACGCGTTCATGGTCCAACGCGGAAGGAAGTTAATGTTCTTGTTCATTCACTCACGTTCTACTCTTGGAGCGTGAACGTTGCGCTTGACCTTGAGCTCTCTCGTAGTCAGGAGGCGGTGTGCCTTGTGCTTGCGGAGTTCGTACCGAGGCGGGGCCCGGCCTAGAAGATAACCGCCCGGGGCATCCCAGTACGGTGGTCAACGCCTGGGCTTGCCTGTACACCACCGAGAACAGCGTACTCGCCCGTCTGCCGCGAACAGACCTGGGACAGCGTCTCGCTCCGAGACCAGAACAGCAGCTGGCCGTGAAGAACGTTGCTTCGGACCAACGCAGGGGTGAGGTGGGGCGATGCCCAGTCCAGGACGCACCCGAGGACTTCAACGCCGAGACGAGGCCCGGACACGGAGGGTCAGAACGAGCAGTCGGGGCGTGGCCGGAACTTGTCCTTGCGCTCTGCTCTCTGAGGTTAGCCGAGCTGTCCCCGTAGCTCGGGAGCTTTTCACGAGGTACGCGCACGAGCACGCGCATAGGCGAGCTTCGTCGTTTCGCCGCTATCACCATCATGGTTATTCCCGCGCACCTGAAATACTAAATTGGCCCCACACACCGATCACAAATAAATCGGCCCGCACACCGATTTTTTACGTCAAAGCATGACGCACACTCTCCAAGGCAATGTTTTTCACCACAAGGTGTGCATAATTAGAGCCAACATAATGGGTTATCAAAATGGTTGTCGCAACCAAGAAAAACAGACAAATGCGAATATGAATCAATCTCCAAGTGCTCAGCAAGGCTCTCGAGCAAGAACGTCATACATTTCCCATTCTTTATGATGTTCTATCTGACCTTGCTAAAGTTGACATTTTCTCAAAACTGGAAGTGCGAAATGGGTACTGGCAATGTTATCTTGATGACAAATCAAGCTTGCTGACAAAATCTTAGTTTTTAAAGGTCGTTACCAATGGCTCAAAGTGCCATTTGGACTTACGGTAAGTAGCAAAATATTCCAGAAGAAACATTAAGTGGCCCCGGAAGGAATGCTCACGGCTATCTGCATTGTCGTTGACATTCTTGTCTTTGAAGTTGGCGGAATAAAAGGGGCTCAGGTGAATAAAGACACGAAATTGGAGAACCTACTTCAGAGATGCCGACATATTGACATTCTTCTCAACAAGGATAAAAGACAACCTTGGGTTGCATCAGTCATCTTCCTAGCCTACATACTGACCAATGAAGGACTCAGAGTTGACCCAAAAGGAATCAGTACAATTCAACAAATGCCAAAG
The DNA here is from genome assembly GCF_013339725.1 of Rhipicephalus microplus. NCBI lineage: Eukaryota > Metazoa > Arthropoda > Arachnida > Ixodida > Ixodidae > Rhipicephalus > Rhipicephalus microplus. Next base: position 53,178 of record NW_023611575.1, read on the forward strand.
CCAATCAATATCCAAGAAGTGCAGCGCTTCTGCAGTATAATGAACTACCTCTCTTTACTCCTGCCAAAATTTTTTATAAACTGAAGCCTTTGATAAAATTCACTGTCAAAGATTGAACATAGCACTAATGAAAGCTTCAAAAAGAAGCATTCGAAAAGGCAAAATAGTCAGTAACAAAAGCTCCAGTTCTGGCCTACTTCGATTCACGAAAGCAGCTAGTAATCGAGATTGCTGCGAGCAGTCTTGGGCACGGAGCAGCTCTTCTTCAAGATGGACTGGTGGTCCCCTTTATCAGCAGTGCACTGACACTGACAGAACTTCGTCACACAATTGGAAAAGGAAATGTTGGCCATGGTCTTTGCCTTCAAGAAGTTTCGTCAGTACATATTCGGAAAACAAACGAGTATAATCAGCAATCATAAATCACTGCAAGCAATACTAAAGAAACGATTGGATCAAATTATGAGAAAATTAAAGTAAAGTAGAAAATTTGGCTAGTTGAAACATACTCATTACGATCAGCACACAAAAAGGACAAAAAACACGAAAAAGTGCACGACACAAGCGCTGTTTCCGAGACACTGGTCCAAGACAATTGCAAGGCATGAACTTTAAGACACAAAAATACAGCATGACAGCCGAGCACAGACCAGACAAAGAACTAGTCTTGGCTGACACAATACCTTATGCTTTACTTCCCAGCGAAAGTAATGAACAGGCACTTGAGAACATCAATGTCATAATTTACGCCTATTTGAGAAATGAAACCTTGGGTATGATATTAGAGCATCGACTGAGAGTGATGACTCACTGCAAAGACTTGAGTAAATCATTCTGTCAGGCTGGCCATAAGACAAACATGAACCTCTCAAAGATATGTGGATACACTTCACGTTCAGAGGTGAGCTCACCTTTGAAGACGACCCGATTGTCAATGATTTATGCATAATCATCCCAATGTCTCTGCGAGGTGAAAGTAAGTGAAATTTCACTCATTGCATCTTTGAATTGACAGCTGTATGTGACACGCTTGTGAATGCGTCTTCTAGCCACGAATCAATTCAAAATCGAAACACTTCATCATGAGTTATAAGATATGCCAAAAGCACGCACACAAAGAGCAAAAAAGAATTATCACTTTATCCAGAACCAAGCTATTGATGAAAATGGGTCGGAGGCAACATTTTCAAATTTAAGGAAAATCATTTGCTCGTTACAGTCGATTATTACAGCAACTGCAGTGAAGACCGACCCAAAGTGATGACATCAAACTACGTAATACTGAAACTAAAGCCTACTATGCAAGGTATGGGATATCGAGGATTCCTATAAGTGACAACAGACTGCAATTAACCAGCTAAAAAATTCAAAAACTTCAAAAGAGCTGGAATTCTGAACGCAAAACATTTATCCATGGTTAACAGTGTTCCAATAAAATGGCTGAATAAGCCGTCAAGACGGCGAAAGCGCTCTCTAAAAAGCAAATTCAAGGTACTCAGACCGACAAATGAAATTTCTTGATTACAGGAACACGCCACTGCAAGTACTGAATGCTAATAATAATAACCATTAGGGTTTAACGTCCCAAAACCACCATATGAATATGGGAGGCGCCGTAGTGGGGGGCTCTAGAAATTTTAAGCGCCGGGTTTTTCTTTACCGTCCACCTAAATCTAGACACGTGGGCCTCAAGCACTTTCGCTTGCATCGAAAGACTTCAATGCTATTCCTAGTGCACCTGCTAATGCGTCACTGCACTATAACAAAGGTACAAAAAGCTTTAGAGCTACTGCGACCCCAAACAGCCATTGTGAACGAAAGAGCAAAGCAGAAGAAGCGAAAAATCACGCACAACCACTGCAGACAAGCAAAGGGTTTACTGAGTCTAGGAAGTCAGACTGTCACAGTTCAACCAATGAAAAGTGAAGCATGGATGAAAGGCACAATAATCAAGAGAATTGACATCAGGTCGTGTGAACTTCAGACAAAATACAGCGTCCCAAGTAGGTACAGCGTATTCTTCAGGGCAAGCATTTCCCCGCAACAGCACATTGAAGTCATTCAGCTAACTAGAGCTACCGACAAACTGAAATAGAATAAAACATCTGCCAGACCTGGAAGAGCCATACAGCTTCCAAAGAGGCTGGAGGATTTCACCGTAGGTTGAAAGATCGACTCTGAAAATGAAAGGATGTTGCAAGGACCCCGAGTTGGTGCAACCACCTCGTGCTGTGTAATATGCAAGCCGCACACTCCTTCGCAATTCTCTGCTTTCTCCTCTGTTTTTGTCTTTCTCCTCTATGGACTCCGAGCTGAAGTATCAAGTTGCATCTGGTCCTCCACCTTTGAACTCTTCCCTATATATTCCTACCTTCATGTAATCACACCTATCTTTGTACATCAACGCCTATTAAACTCAGTTAGTCCCCATTAACAAAAGCCCAGTGTTTTATCTGCCACTAGAATACGTCTTGACAAAACAGTTTCCACACGATAGACATGAAGGTTACCTGAGCTTGTAATTAATGACTCCAACGTTCTCGGGCATATGTAATACACAGCGGTGTGAAAGCAGACCATTGAAAGCCCAGGAAAAAGTTGAAAGAAATCACACACTTGCTAAACAGTATGTTCAAGTTTGATGGTGGTTCTGTATAGAGATGCCTGATACAAAAAAACTACACTGACAGCGCCCATGTACGGCTTACTTTGGGAAGGCACACACACACACCGCAATTAGGGCTGTTGCGTCTAGCACCGCTGCAGAACATCGCACGCTCATACCCCGACTAGTATCTCGTGGGGCAAGCTTCAACTGGGGACACGATCGAGCATTTCGGACGCGACGCAGTCATGACAGCAGATTGCCAGCGGCAAAGCAAAGCACACGCAGCAGAACATGCCGAATAACGGCAATAAAGCTCATCGCCGCTGACTCACATTACTCCGTACTTCACACAGCAATGCCTGTTCAGTCGATAAAATGACTATTAAAACGTGGTTCACCTATTCATGAATATGGCAAAACGAATCCACCCCTCCCCCCCAATGACATAAACACGCTTGATATGCTTAGCTCACCTGGTAATTCACACACGTTGTATCTCTTCAAAGATTCAAAACATAGATGACGAAAAGATGGCCGCAAATCTGCAATAAGTAGATTCATTCTAAGAGCACAAATGTATCGCTAGCAAAAAAAGAAAAAAAAGAAAAGGTGGGGGTAGCAGGACACTTGCTGGAGCCGGTGGGGCTAGTGAGCAAACAAAAGCATACATGATGGTTACTCCTAGAAGAAGCTGTGCTCTTCTTGAAGACCTGACCACACGTATTCGTTGCAGCGCTTCAGCCCGGGGCATTCTGACGCTTCGCCGCGCTCTCTCGATATGAAACAGGACGCGCGACTACGCAAAGCTCCGCGCGCACTCTCTCCGTGGGAAGAGGGCACTGCGCCACGTCGAAATTCCACGCACTGACGCGCTGCAACAGCTACGTGTGGTCAGGTCTCGAGGTGAGCTCCGCGACAGGTCCCCATGGCATGTGCTTTACTCGTCTTTACTGAATCTAGTTCTAAACCTAAGCTATCTAAGGATACCGATCTTGTTTAAAAATGTGCTTTGATTTGAATTTTCATAAAATGGCTGCTTCTGCACTCTGTTTGAGCCTTGTCTGTTGGTACTTGAAACCAGACTTCTTTTTTTCTATTACTGCCCTCCAATATTCCTCTGCGCTTGTCTTACCTCTGCTTGAGGTTCCTTCACTTTAAGGCAAAGTGGGCTTAAAAGGGTGTGTGGTTCGTCCTTTTGGGGACTGATGGGGCTGCCACAAACATTAATCTCTTTAAGGACTAACGGCACCGAGTCTAACAGTTAGTCCCTATACACGAGCTCAAGAGACTAATATTTAGTCCTCACATTTACACCTTAGCGAGTAACCGTTAGTCCCACAATTCACCTCAAAGGACCAACATTTAGTCCTCACATTCGCACCTTATAGGGCAACTGTTAATTCCCAATTTTACACCTTACCGGGCAACCGTTAGTACTCACAGTTGCTCCTCGCCGGATGAATGGTTGATCCACTCAAATACTCCAATTGGATGAAATTTTTGTCACCAGTTCAAGCATTGTTTTTTGTTTATTTCCCGCCGGGCCTAATACTTTTTTGTCCTGTTTTTCTGCGCAGTGAGCAACGAAATTGCGCAAAAAGAACACGCGAAAAAGTAGTTAGCCACCTATGTGTAACTGCTTTCACAGTCGCGGCAACAACGAAAAACTAAAGTGAGACATCGAAATCTTTTTATTTTTCTACATAAACATGAAGTTTCTCCATTCTTTTAAGTGAATTCATGGTGAAGTGTACAAGTCTAGTCTCGTTGTCACATTTTGTACACTCCTTGTGGAGCTCCTCCGACGGAAGGGATAGATGACAGGCATTGCAGACGGCTGCGCACGCAGCCTTCTGCCCGTTATGTTGCCACGGCTGCACGTACAATAATATAGTAAAAATAGTTAGACACACGTGACAGAAGATAAAGATGCACGCATATGACAAGTACGTGCACGTTAATATAAAATGTGCGTGTAAAATATGACACACAAATAACTTTACCTTCACATCTCGCACAGTCCTTCTGAAGCTGCTCTTACGAAAGAGATGGATGACAGGCATCGCAGACGCCAGCGCACACAGTCTTCAGCCTGGTGTGTGCCCACAGCTCCACAATAAGTATGTAAAATAGTGAGTCACACGTGCCAGAGGACGAATACAAATGCATATGAGAAACACGTGCAAGGTGAAATGAAAACATACGTGAGATATGACATGCTAAAAATTTCACCGCGATGTCACACATCGTCAAAGACTCATTTGATCCCCGTAGCGCAACAGCTTACGAGCGGCGGCCGCTGCCACAACTCCGCGAACCTCCGTGCCGCTAACAAGTCGGCGAGTCCTAAGCGAGTGACGTCGTTCAGCTCGAGCAAGCGAACGCGAGACCAAACGCGGCGCTGTACGCGGAGTGTCTGCCGCTAGTGAACTTGGAACAGGAGAGCGAGCGTACGCTTGGCCGCCGCCACGAACAGCGCCGAGCTGGTTTGGAGCTAGCGCCGAAGAAATCGACGGTAATGTGGCCCCTTTTCACAAACTCGAACGAGTGCAGCGCGCAAACGCTAGTCCGCCGCCGCGGCCAACGGACGGCGCTGAGCTGCTTGCGACCGACTGACGGGAAAGCCAACTGTAATGGCGACCAATTTTCAGAGAGTTCCGACGCAAGCGAAAGCCCCGCCATCCCGTGCTGGTGCACTTACAGCGCGCGACCTACTACGCCTAGCTCTTTACGAGAACCCGCAACGCATTTTCTACGACTCCCAACACACCGACGAGGTCTCCGCCCAATATCGTCAGCCCGGAGCTCCTCGCGGCGGCGAAGACAGGCGAGCACTAGATGAGTGAGCGTACGGGAGGCCGACGGCAATGGCGGCCGATTTCCAGGCGGTCGCAAAGCACAGGCGAACTGCAGACGCCGAAGCTGACCTTCGTGATGCATTTCGTGCGTGCGATATACAACACGACCGAGCCCATTGCCGGCAAGCGCGATCCGTATCGCACACACGACAAGTAGAGTAGAATAAAGAATGATAACCTACTTGCCTTAGAATCCAGCGCTGTTTTCTTCCCTGAGTCGGACTAAAATATATATCCGATAGACCTGTTGTCTTCTCTGCCGCCATATTGGTCTTCACAACTGTTGCATGTCGTGTGTTGGTCGTGACTATCTTGAAGCCAGAGATATACAGCGTGGCGTGGTGACGTGTCGAAACTTGCTCCAGACTTCATGGGTGCAGCGAAACGCAAAAGCAGCAGCCCACGCTCATCCAAGCGTACACACAGGCAACACGTCATAATTCTTAAATCATCGAATCCAGGCGGCCGTGGTCGAGCACTTCCGAGTGCGACGCAACGCGAACCGTTGCCTGGCAAAATACGGGGAAAGACTGAGCCAGCAGAGGAGGAGAAGGAGGGTGGTCACCTTGGCAACGCTTTTCGCGCTGACTCGCGATCCCCGGCTGGTTCATCTCCTTGGAGCGTGTTTGGAGACTAAGTGGTTTCGCGCGGCACGCTTCCCTCTGTGGTTCGTTCCTCAACGGTCTATCCATTCATCGCGCGCGCCTATTGGGCTCCATTACTCCTTTTTCGGGCAATTTTGCCTTAGAAAGTTGCTGCCGAGGATATCAATCAGGGCTGCACTCGGACTGCGTTCGCTCAACTACCCCAGTGCTACTATGAGTTGTTGCCATCTTGTCTGTTTCAATCTCGGCTGGTCGAGATCTCACGAAAGAGTTGCCGGTAACATACGCAATAACTGTGGCGGCTGCCATAGATTTTCCCATACCTACAGTGGAGGAAACCCTGGCACCACTGTCACTGGGAATTGCAACGCACTGCGCTTCATCCAGCATGAGATTAATGGGTAGCGCAGCAATTTGTCTTAATTTCGTGCTTTCGGCTCCGTTTCAGCGAACACTTAGCAGTTTCAATTCCCCACCTTAACCTTCATAGCCTCACCTATTGAAATCCGTTCACGAAGTTCAACTCTATTCATGCTTTTATCTGAAACAAAAGCCACTAGCACATTCATTAACCCACAAGCACGAAAATCTGGGCAAATCTATGTACTATCATAATCACGCTGTGGCTGAAAATTCACATCGACAGAGTTCCCTTTATAGCTAGTACTGGAAAACTGGCGGGTGGCACTTAAGCACCGAGATCTAGCACACTCATACCAAGCGCTCCCAAAATGCCTGCACTTCTCCAGGAATAACCCCTGCGCAGTCCTGCTCCTGCTGACTCATCGGATATGTTAGACCATTGCAGACCTCAAAAAAAGTGGCCCAGTAAATCGCGGGCTCTACGTATTTCTAGGTGGTTACATGGGTAGGGCTTTATAATAAATTCTGGAGTCGAATACTCTGTCACGAGTGAATCACTCGTAAAGATATTTCGTCAGCCCTTAATAACACTCAGATGAATACGCACCACAAGAGTCACTGCATATGAAGTGACTTAAGATGCCAAATTGGTTTTCTATAGCGATCCTAATAAATGTTTTCAGATGACCTCTGAGCTCTCATACTCATTTGTGGTCCGCAATAAAAAAGAAAAAAAACGCCAGGACATGCCCGAAACGCGCAACACAGGCACAGCCCAAGCTGGAAAAAGGAGACGAGTTCCGATTTTCGTGTTATAGGGAAGCATGTACTACTGCACTAGTATTAGAATGCTGTTGTGAATAATGCTAAGGAATACACACCTGTAAGGAAAAACGGGCACTTTGTTGATGCCGTGGCTGACGGCAATGAAGAATAATGATGAGCCTTTCGTAATCGGTTTGAAGCATTGAATGACGCATTCGTTAGCGATTCACTTTGTGTACGCAAGGTTACTGCCTTACTTTCCTCAAAAACTCTACTGCACGTATGAAAGTGATTCCTTAACCGACGTAAGGTCTACGTAGGGTAAGAATGCATTTTAGTTTCAAGCACAAGAGTGGCTCTGTCCTTACCAATCATGAAGGGTCAAAGACCATACTATAGTTACTTAAAAAGGCTGTCTTATTCGTCGCCTGAAATAATTCCAACAATATAAAACCATTTAAAGAGCTTCATATTGTCATGGGGTCTGGACGTGGATGAATAGAGCACACTGCGAGCCGAATAAGAAACTCTTTATTTAAGCGCACCTGTGTTCAGTAAACAGAAAGTCGGATTGCAGTCTTGCACTAATAGCGGTGAACGGAGTGTCGGCCGTCGATCAATTGACTAGTGGCGACTCGTTTTTGCATTTATACCTTTGCCATCGAATATTCTAGCATCATTGCTAGCGGTGACATAGGTTCTACAATAATCTGCAATGCTCAACGAATGGGCGTAATCTTAACAAAACGATCTACTACGGCTTCGCAGCTTCTCGAACATCGCAGGCACGGTTTGCGCTGAACGATGTTTAACGAGGTGATAACAAAACCTGAGAAAAGGAACGTAGCATTGCACCCCTCTGAAAAACGCATCGTCTCGATGCTTTAACAAAAGATGAAGGAATCATACTAGACACAATAAACATAAAGTACTAGTGTAGTGGAGCATACGCACCAACGCGTATGCGCCTTTGGAAGAGAATGAAAAACCCGTGCTCTGATTGTGCGAAAAGCTGCGCCGCCTTGGCCAGACTTGTTGTACGGCTTTTTTCCGTCGCGACTTCGTTGCGACTTCTCTGTTTGAATAAGCATCATCACATTTGGTGGAGGCTGCTGAGATCCCTAAGCAGACCTGGAGCTCCGCTCTTGCAAGTTGGCGGAAAGACCACCGTACAACATGACTGAGGCAGTTGCCAACCAGCCCATCCCAGCACAGCCAACACCATCGGCTGCCCCGTCGACCTGCCCCGGCGTTACCCGTTAGCAGGACCCACCAATCTTTAGCGGTAGTCGTGAGCAAGACGTCGAAAACTGGCTATCCTTGTACGAACGCGTAAGTGCCAGCAACAAGTGGGACGACGACTCTAAGCTCGCCTATGTTTCATTTCATTTCATTTCATTTTTATTTCCTTAAGGACCCCACTGAGGGCCCCTAAGGAAATAAATATGTAAATAAAAAATAAAGGAAATAAAAAATAAAGGAAATAAAAAATAAAGGGTGGATACACAGGAAAAGAGAACATTTGAACACGTTCATTTTCGCAGCACAGGTGATTTGTAACATTTGTCGCAAAGGATGATGGGCAGATGGTTGAAACAATGGAGCAGGGAAAGTCGTTCCAATCCTTGATGGCGCGGGGGGAAAAGAAGCGGAAAAAGTGGCAGTTCTGTTGCGATAACGAGACACTTGAAGTGGATGGCTTGTGCAGTGTGAAATGTATGTCGGGGGGAGGATGTAAATACTTGGATTATGTTTTACTTGGCTGACGTCACTAAGCTATTGTTTACCAACCGCAAAACCGCCTTTGCCAACTCGTCCAACTTTAAGACGCTCGTGAACGAAGCGTTCGGCCGACCAGAGGTCCGCAAGCTCCGCGTTGACCAGCGTCTACGCCACCGAGTCCAGCAGCCTGGCGAGACGTTTACTAGTTACATTGAGGATGTACTCGACCTCTGCAGGCGTGTTAATCCATTATGTACCTGAAGAAGAGAAAATTGGACAGATTCTCAAGGGCATAGAGGATGGCGCATTGTCGATGTTGCTGGCGAAAAGTCCGTCCACGGTGGCAGTCCTCGTAAGCCTGTGCCGAGAGCTACGATGAATTGCGTCGTCAGCGTTCCATCGCCCGACAGAGTGTCCCACCACCAGATTCGATCTCGGCCGTCGCACTCGCGAATGGCAACGTTCGCCAAGTAACTCTGTCGAACCAGATTAAAGACTTCATCAGGGAGGAAGTCGCCCGACAGCTCTCCCTGCTGCCGTATAGCGACGCGCCCACCACAATCCTGCCTTCGACACTGCAGCAGGCTATACGCACTGAAACTTTGGGATGCCCTCCCTACAGTTCCGGCCCCTTACCCATGCACTTCGGTACCATCTGATCTCTCAACTACCGGCTACGCACCATCTGCGCCAACTTCACCTCTCAGCTACGCAGCTGTGGTCACGTGGCCCCCACCGCATCCAGTCTCCATATCGGCTCCATCTCCTCCGGCCTCGCCTCCAGTTTACAGGCCCCCACTTTGCTTTTTCCATCCATCTAATGAGTGGCGCACCCAAGACAACCATCCTATCTGCTTCTCGTGTGGAATCGCTGGCCACATTGCACGCTTCTGCCGCCGCCGTGGCACACCTGCGCACGCCTACTTCGGAACTTCTACCTACGCACCGCAGCAGGCCACCACGTCTGCATATGAACAGAGGCACTCCGACTCAGATCGCCGCCATCAACTGCTCGTTTCCCATCCCCTCGTCGCCGATCGCCATCACCTCTGCATTCGTAGACCACCTCCTGAGGAGGGAAACTAATCAGTGCAGTTCCGGAGGCAAGAACTGCAACTTGTGCGCAATTTTCAAGGCCTCCATTTTCGCCGCAAAATGTTGCTAATGTCGATGTTGAGGGAGTCGCCACACTAGCGTTAATTTATACCGGGTTGCCGTATCTATGATGAACGCAAAAGTTTGTCGGAAACTGAAGAAAGTGACCACATCTCTCTGTGGCATGGTGCTGTCCACAGCTAGCGCGCAACGAATTCATCCTCGGCTGTGTGCACGGCGCGCGTCGTCCTTCAAGACGTTTTGTACATTGTACAATTTTTTTCTACCATCTTGCTCTCATGACCTTATCCTGGGTAGGGATTTCTTATCACGTCATGAAGCCATCATCAATTGTTTCCGTGCGGAAGTGTCCCTTGTGCCAACATGTGAATTTTCATCGGCCGACCGTTCTCCTCTGCTATGCAAACTCATCGCTGGGGACGACATTACCTTGCCTCCGGAAGCTTCAGTACCTATTAGCCTTTCATGTGTGGCGCAACCTGACGCAACGGTGGTGTTAACTGCCATCTCTGGTTTTCACTGAACGCAAGGGCATCGTTCTCCCGTTTGCCGTTCTTACAATTGCGTCTGGTTTATCCGTAATGCTGGTTACCAACCACTGCAACTACCCCATTGGCTTACTTCGTGGTGAAACTTTAGGATATGTACAACCTGTCGACCATATCGATGATATTATTCTTCCCGACGAAAACCCATGTCACATTGCCGCACTCACTCATGCGTCTGAGCCATCAAGTTTGTCAGCCTTTGACAATGCTATTGACGCAGACCTTCCCCCTCGCATCGCCGCCAACTTGTTGCTCTCCTTAACTAGTTTCGCTCTTCTTTCGACTTTCATTGATTTGTGGGGTTTAACGTCCCAAAACCACCATATGATTATGAGAGACGCCGTAGTGGAGGGCTCCGGAAATTTCGACCACCTGGGGTTCTTTAACGTCCACCCAAATCTGAGCACATGGGCCTACAACATTTCCGCCTCCATCGGAAAGGCAGCCACCGCAGCCGGGATATGAACCCACGACCTGCGGGTCAGCAGCCAAATACCTTAGCCACTAGACCACCGCAGCGGGGCTTCTTTCGACTTTCAAGAACCTGCTTTGGGCTTCACCACGACTATCACTCATACTATTGACACAGGCTTACATTCGCCCCTGCGACAGCGTCCTTACCACGTTTCCGCCGATGAGGGCCACGTCATTACGGAGCAAGTAGATGACATGCTTAAACGTGGAGTCATACAGCTTTCTGTAAGCGCTTGGTCATCACCTGTGGTTCTGGTAAAAAAAAAGATGGCAGTGTTCAACTTTGCGTGGACTATCGCCGCTTAAACAAGATAACGAAGAAGGATGTCTACCCACTACGACAAATATACGATGCTTTTGAGTGTTTACAATGCGTTGAGTACTTTACAACCTTGGATCCTGCGTTCTGGGTATTGGCAGGTGCCAATGGCTGAAGGTGAGCGCCCTAAAAAAGCCTTTGTAACGCCGGACAGCCTCTATGATTTCAAAGTCATGCCATTTGGGCTCTGCAACGCACCTGCGACATTTGAGCGCATGATCGATACCAAGTTGCGTGCCCACAAGAGGAAAACTTGCTCGTATTACCTGGACGACATCGTAGTCTTTTCAGCTGATTTACCTACACATCTTGTTCGTCTCCACGAGAATCGGACGTGGCTAACTTCTGCAGGCCTACAACTTGACACCAAGAAGTGCCACTTCACAGCACGAAAACTAACCATCTTGGGACATGTCATCCAAGAGACGGTGTTCTTCCGGATCCCAATAAGCTTCGAGCTGTCGATGACTTCCTAAAGCCCACATCACTGAAAGCCCTAAGAAGTTTCGTTAGCCTCTGCTCCTATTTTCGTCGCTTCGTGCGCAACTTCGCGTCCCTCATCACACCACTGACGAGTCTGCTTTCCAACAGCAAAGGTATATCTGCATGGTCCCCAGCTTGTGACGACGCATTTCTTTAGCTGCGACACCTGTTGACCTAACCACCTATTCTTCGTCACTACGACCCCACTGCTGCCACAGAAATTCACACCGATGCAAGTGGCATCGGTCTTGGTGCAGTTTTGGCCGAATGGAAAGGCACCCAAGCTGAATACGTAGTCGCCTATGCAAGTCGCGCTCTCAAGAAGGCTGAATTGAGTTACTCCGTGACAGAGAAGGAGCGTTTAGCCATAATCTGGGCGTTGACGATGTTTCGCCCATACCTTTACGGCTGTCCTTTCGACGTGGTCACAGACCACCACGCTCTATGTTGGCTGTCCAACTTGAAAGACCCGTCCAGACGCCTGGGGCGTTGGGCACTTCGATTGCAGGAATACGACATCCATGTCGTATATCGTTCCGGTCGCAAGCATGCGGATGCCGATGCACTTTCGCGATCGCCATTAACACCAGATGTGGCTTTTCTGTCACCCCTTTTTACCACCTTGTGACCACTCGACACCACTGACATGCTTTTGGAGCAGCGTAAAGACCCATACCTCGTCTTGTTACTCGACTACCTTACCGATCCGTCTGCTGTCCCTTCCACGAGAGCGCTACGCCGGCAAGCAGTCCACTTTTTCATGCGTGACAACATTCTGTACCGCCGCAACTACTTGCCTGGTGGTCGGAAGTGGCTCCTTGCTGTCCCAACTCATATGCGTTCTGACATCTGCATGAATTTCTATGCAGATCCCCAAAGTGCTCACGCAGGATTCCCGAAAACCTACGAAATGCTGCGCCAACAATATTACTGGCGAGGATTGTATCGCTTTGTGCAGAAATACGTCAAGTCTTGCACCACTTTCCTACAGAACAAGACACCTCCACGGCACCTTACTGGCATGTTACAGCCGCTCCCGTCCCTGGTTCGCCCATTTGACCGCGTGGGCATCGACCTCTAGGCCCCCTCCCATATAGTGGCGCTGGAAACCACTGGATTATTGTCGGCATCGATTATCTCACATGCTACGCTGAAACTGCTGCTCTACCGGCAGCAACCGCCCACAAAGTTGCACTCTTCATTCTCCGCAGCTTCATTCTACAGCATGGTGCTCCACGGGAATAACTCAGCGATAGGAGTCGAGTGTTCCTGTCGGAGGTCATCCAAGCTATCCTCGCTGAATGGAACGTTATCCACCGGAAATCTACCGCATACCATCCACAGACGAATGGTCTCACTGAACGGTTCAACCGCACACTTGGCGACATGCTGAGGATGTACACCTCCTCCGACCACACAAACTGGGACGCTTTGTTACCTTTTGTTACCACTTACAACACCGCGACGCAAGCGACAACCGGTTTTTTCCCGTTATTTTTGTTGTACGGCCGCGAACCTTCCCACCCACTCGACACTATACTCCCGTACCACCCTGATGCACCTGAGTGCTCCCCGCTTTCGGAAGTCGCCAGATACGCAGAAGACTGCCGTCTGTTGGCTCGGTCTCTGACAAGTGAAGCTCAAGGTCTACAAAAGATCCGACATGACGACGTTCACCACATAGCTCTTACATTTCGTGCTGGCTCCCTTGTATGGCTTTGGGTGCGCCCGCGCGTTCCTGGCCTTTATTCTAAACTTTTGGCCAGGTACCATAGTCCGTACCGTGTCATTGACGCGACCCCGCTGGTGAATTGCATCATCGAGCCCCTAACACAATCGCCAGATTTGCGCCATCGTGGACGCGAAACCGTACACGTCGACCGTCTCAAGCCCAACTACGACCCTCTCATTGTGCCAATTCCCTGAGTAGCCAGGATGGCTACTCTTCACCCCAGGGGTATTCTAGTGGAGCATATGCACCAACGCGTATGCGCCTTCGGAAGAGAATGAAAAACCCCGTGCTCTGACTGCGCGAGAACCTGTGCCACCTTTGCCAGACTTGCCGTATGGTCATTTTCTTTCGCGACCTCGTTGCGACTTCTCTGTTTGAATAAACATCATCACACAAGCAATAAAAACAACAACAACAAAATATAGTCCATAGGTTCGCGCATGAAATGGCTTGAGGCGCACCACATAGACGACTTCTGGTCGAGCATGGCCCTGTTGAGAATTCGTAATGCGGTCGAGAATAACCTCATAGTCGAGTGGGCAGAGACGTCAAACTGCTCTCTATGGTCCGAAGTACCGTCGCACAACTTCTTCACTGAGCCTACGCCGGCGTATTGGCGTCCATATTCACACACGGTCCCCGGGCTGGTACTCCACGAAGCTTCGTGCAAGATTGTAACGGTGGCTGTCAATCGCCTGCAGATTCTTGATGCGCAAGCAGGCGAGTTGACAAGCTTCTTCAGCGCGCTGAACGTAGGCGGTGACGTCGAGGTTCTCTTCGCCAGCGACGTTTGGAAGCATAGCGTCGAGCGTCGCTGACAGGCTCCTTCCATAGACCAACTTGAACGACGTGATCTGCGTCGTTTCTTGGACGGCAGTATTGTACACGAAGGGCATGTGTGGAAGGATTTCATCCCACGTATTGTGCTCGACGTCGACGTACATGGACAGCATGTCAGCGATGGTCTTATTAAGACGTTTTGTGAGGTCCTTGGTCTGTGGAAGGTAGGCAGTGCTCCGGCGGTGACTTGTCTGGCTGTACTTCAGGATCGCCTGAGTTAGGTCCGCCGTAGAGGCGTACCTCTATCAGTAATGAGAACCTGTGTAGCTCCGCGACGCAGAACGATGTTCTCGACTGAAGAACCTTGCTACCTCGGAGGCACTGTCTTTGTGCAGGGCCTTTGTCTCGGCGTAGCATATGAGGTAGCCAGTAGCTACGACAAGTCACTTGTTCCTGGAATTTGACGTCGGGAACGGCTCCGGTAAGCCCATGCCGATTAGCTGCAATGGTCGGCGAGGTGGCTCGATGGGCTGGAGAAGTCCGGCTGGCCTTGACTGCGGTTTCTTGCGTAGCTGACAGTTTGGCATGTCCTGACGTAACGAGTGACATTGGCGGCAAGTCATGGCCAGTAGTATTTTTCTTGTATTGTTGTGAGCGTACGGGGAACACCGAGGTGTCCAGCCATCGGATCGTTGTGTAGAGCTTCAAGTACTTTTCGTCTCACTGCTGAAGGAACCACGAGAAGGTGTCCGGCTCGAAGGGGTGAAAAGTTATTTTTTAAGAGAACTCCGTTTCGCACGAAGAACGACTCCAGTTCTCTCTTGAAAACGATCGGAACAGTCGTGCTGTTACCTTCAAGGTATTCCACAAGGCTTTTGTGTTCCGCGTCAGCTCGCTGTTGCTCGGCGAAGTTGTCGGTAGTTGTCGTTCCTAAGAAGCTGTCCTCCTCCAGGCCATATCGGGCGTCGGTGCTTTGACGGGTGCACGAGACAAGCAGTCAGCGTCAGAGTGTGTTCTTCAAGACTTCTGAAGCACGGTTACGTCGAATTCTTAGAGTCTGAGGCTCCACTGTGCGAGACGACCTGAAGGGTCTTTCAAGTTAGCTAGCCAACACAAGGCGTGATGGTCGCTCACAACTTTGAAAGGCCTACCCTAGAGGTAGGGGCGCAACTTTCACGAGGCCCAGATGATGGCAAAGCACTCCTTTTATGTTGTGGAATAGTTGGCTTCATCTTTGGATAGCGACCGACTAGCATAACTGATAACCCTTTCCACGCCGTCAGTCTTCTGCACAAGGACGGCACCTAGTTCCTACGCTGCTTGCGTCGCTGTGTACTTCTGTTCGGGCATAATCATCGAAAAGGGCAAGTATCAGTGGTGTCTGGAGGCGTCGTTTACGTTCTTGAAATGCTTCCACTTGTGCCGCGTCCCACCTTAATTCGACGTTTCTTTTCGTGAGGTGAGTTATCGGCTTGACGATTTGTGAACAACGTTTGACGAAAAGCCTGCAATAGGCATCCAGTCCGAGGAATCGGCGTACAGCCTTTTTGTCAGTTGGCTGCGGAAAATCATCAATCGAGGCTGTTTTCCGCGGGTGCGGACAAACTCCAGAGTTGCTAATCAAGTGTTCCTGAAAAACAGCTCCTCATACGCAATGCCGCACTCTTCTGGCTTCAGGGTTAGTCCAGAGGTGTTGATAGCTTGAACTAACGCTTCAAGGCGCCGTAGATGCTCGTAGAAGCTAGAGGAAAACACATTGACGTAATCCAAATACATGAGGCAAGTCTGCCATTTCAGTCCAGCCAGCACTGTGTTCATAACGTGCTGAAACTTCGCAGGCGCCGAGCAAAGACGAAATCGCATGGCCTTAAACTCGAAGAGGTCGTCTGGTGTGATAAAGGTCCTCTTCTCTCGATTTCTCTCGTCAACCTCAATTTGCCAATAGCCCGTTTTGAGGTCCATCGAGCAAAAGTATTTCGCGTTGTGGAGTCGGTCCAGGGCGTCATCTATACGTGGAAGCGGGTACACGTACTTTTTGTGATTTTGTTCAGGTGGCGGTAATCGACGTAAAACGTACGGTCCCATCCTTTTTCACTAATACCATGGCGACGCTCACAGACTCTTGGACGGCTGAATGATGTCGTCGCGTAGCATTGCGTCGACTTGTTTCTTCACGGCGTGGCGTTCGCGTGTCGAGACTCGGTGCGGGCTTTGTCAAACTGATTGGGCACTTTCTTCTCCGATGATACGATGTCTCGCGACTGGGGTTTGTTGAATTCACGATGATGACGAGAAGCAGTCCCTCAATTGCAAAAGCAGGAACTTGAGCTGGACTTGCTTGTACTTCAAAAGGCACGGGTTGACATCGAAATCTAGTTCAGGACCTCGGTTTGTCGAAGCAGCATCGGCAGCATCGAAGAGAGAGAGAATGAATTGCTGGGCTTCCGAATTCATCGATGTAGGGGACCACCGTTACACGGTTGATGTGCCTGTATTCGTGACTGAAGTTTGTCAGCACCACGTTTGCCTTACCGCCACGCAGCTCAGCTATGCTTCTTGCGACGCAAATCTGACAGTCCAGGAGAAGGTGCTGATCGCCTTCAATGATGCTTTCAAGGTTTTCGGCTTTTTCGGTGCCAACGGAAATGACGACACTGGAGGAAGGCGGCATGTTGACCTGCTATTCTTGCACATTCAATGCGTGAATACTTGGCATTGTAGGGGTCAGCAGCTTGTTTTCTGAGGTTAGGATGATTGACTCAAACCTTTGGTCAATGACAGCGCCGTGTTGACTTAGGAAGTCCATTTCAAGTATCACATCCCTGGCGCAATTTTGTAAGTTGACAAAGCTGGCAGGATAAGTCAGGCTAATAATGGTGACTTTATCTGTGCAGGCTCCAGTCGGCGTTATTAAGGGACCTCCAGTGGTCTGGATTTCGAATCCTTGCCATACAGAGGAAAGGAACGTGGCAATATACTGTTCAAGGTATAAATGTAATATGTGCATTTTACATACCAAATTCACAATATCGCTGTGAGAGATGCCGTAGTTGAGAGCTCCGGAAATTTTGGGTCATTGGTGTATGTTAACTTGTGCTGACATCGTAAAGCACACGAGCCTCAACAATTTTGCATTCACCAAAATGCGAACGCCGCATCCAGGATCAAACCTGCGACCTTCGATTGAGCAGCAAAGCATTGTAGCCAATGATTAAATGTGGTGAACCTGTTGTCACAGAACGAGCGCTCAAAAAGAGCGCGCCGACAACTCCTCGCGACGGAACGCCAGAGTGACGCCGCGAGGTCAACGATAAAAGAAAAAGAAAAAGAAAACAAGCTCCCCGGGCACGCTCCCTCTCCCCGCGGAAGCGTGGCTTCGCCGACGAGCCTCCTCACCCCACATCGGCGGCCGAGCAAGCACTCGATTTTTCTAGAAGGAAAGGGGCGTGGTCATACCTAGTTGAGTCATCCGCTGCGGAGGGCATTCCAACCGTCTCGCCCTCTCCCCAGCCTTCGCTGCGTATCGCGCCGACGAAATGACGAGAACCTTCTGGAATCTTGCGCGGAAGGTATTTAATTGAGCAGCAGAGACGGGAGATCAGGAGAAGACGGAAGTTAGCGCCAGAGCGCGTAGGGATTCCGCCGTGTAGTCGGCGAAGGTTTTGTCCGTAGAGACAAAGCGGGAGAAGAAGATGATTTCCACCTGAGGGGTGACGACTCGAGCTACAGGCAAGAGTGTGTGTTTACCGCTATCGAGCGAAGACACGTGGCAAGAGCTGCGTGTGTGAAACCGACGTGTTTCCGGCGAAGAAGTTTGAAGATTGGAGAGTGGCCAATTGAAGACGCGAGGTTTCCTGGAAGAGAAACTTCGAGGGCAGCGGAACGAAAACAACGCTGGACTTTGAGTGAGTGATTCTCGGAAGAGTATAATCCAGACTTTTGTTCCAAGAACTTTGGACTAAATAGGTTTTCTATCTCTTTAGTCTTTAAGTGTCTTGGTTGTTAATGCATGCGACTGCATTGTAGTGCGTATTGTTGTCTGTGTCCGTTGTTTCGAGTGTGGCTGATTGTACTGTGTAGTACGCTGTTTGTTTGGTGACATATTGTACTCAACTATTGTGGAGTGTGCATTCTTGTGTATTGTTTTCCATTTGCCAATTTTGAGAATATAATTTTGTCTTGGTTATCAACTCTCGGCTCTGACTTGTTCTTTGGGCCACAGCCGGCGTCCGCTGGCGCGCCAAAAAGGACCACTTCTAAATTGTCCACGCTTTCGTGGTGCGGTTCGGGCGGCCGATACTTCGGCCCTTGGAATTAGCCCGGCGATCGCCTCCCTAATTAACGGGACCTGTGTGACAATTAATCTGGCGTCCGCGACAGGACCTTTTGGTGCACAGTGTGTCCAAAGTAGTGAGAAAGAGCCTCAAGTTGTTGATAGTGCTATCGGAACGATTTTGTGTGTTGTTCAGTGTTCTCGTTAACGAGTGCAGGGGATAGTTCCGATAGACTGATTTAGGCAGATACTTTTTGCACGCGGCAAGGTTTTATTTGCGAGTTGCGAGACAAAATTGATCTCGAAAAGTTAGTTGCTCTTGGTGAGAAGATGGGTCTTTCTGGCGCCGTACTACGGAAATGGGTCACCCAGAAGGAAAAAGAAGAAAAAGAGAGGGCCAAAGAAGAAAAGGCAGCGGAGCTGGAAAAAAAAGGCTGGCGGTCGAAAGAGCCAAAGCGGGAAAAGAAGCTGAGTTGGAACGAGAGAGGTTGGCAGCTGAGAGAGCCAAAGAAGAAAAAGCAGCTGATTTGGAGAGAGAGAGGTTGGCAGCTGAAAGGGCGAAGAAAGAAAGAGAGCAACAATTGAAGTTAGAGTTGGAAAGAGAGAGATTGGCAGCCAAAAGGGCGAGAGAAGAAAGAGAAGCGAGGGAGCGACAGCTGAAGGAAGAAAGAGAAGCGGGGGAGCGACAGCTGAAAGAAGAAAGAGAAGCGAAGATGGCTGAAAGGAAACGGCAGCGGCAGCACGAGATGGAACTCGAGCGGCTCCGTTTGCAACAGCGAAGTGAAACTCCCGTCCAAGCTAGAGTTGAAAGCAGCGAACGGGAAGATCATGGCTTCCGCTTGAACCCAAGCAAGCTGCTCGTGGCGTTTGATGAGAGGAAGGACGATCTTGACGCGTACCTTCACAGATTTGAGACGATTGCAAGGAGCCAGAATTGGCCGGAACATCAATGGGCAACTGCTTTGAGTACCTGCTTGAGTGGTGAAGCGCTCAGTGTGTATGGCAGGCTGGCGCCGACCGATGCAGCCAACTATGCAAAGGTGAAAGCTGCTTTGCTGAAGCGATTTAGATTTACTGTGGAAGGATTCCGGGACAGATTTCGGACAGGAAAGCCAGCTGATGGTGAGACGGCTACGCAGTATGCCGCCCGATTTTGACATTATTTCGACAGATGGATTGAACTTTCAGGGACAGCGCAGGAGTAGGATGAACTTAGAGAGCTCCTAATTAGAGAACAATTTCTTACTAGTTGCCACCCAAGCCTGTCGTTGTACTTGAAAGAGAGGAAGGCTGAGTCACTTGAAGGAATGCTTGAATTGGCTGATCAATTCTTGGAAGCGCAAGGTGGAACTAATTTGGCCAAGGTCAAGAAGGATTGTCCCGATGATTCGAAGAAATTGGCTCCCGAAGAAAAGAAGCGTGCACCAGAGAGCATTCCGCGATGTTTTCTGTGCAACCGAGTGGGTCATCGCGCGAGAAACTCTCGAACAATCTTTACGAGCCCTACGGCAGTAAAATGTTTTAAGTGTGGACAGACTGGGCACAAAGCAGACGCATGTTGAAACGGAGCGAGTCAAACTCACCAGGTATCCTGTGTGCAAGCGGCACCGAAATCCGGTAATAATGCCGTCACCAATGGATTCGTAGAGTTGAAAAATGGGAAGAAAACTCCTATTGTGGGTGCGGTAATGGCAAAACAGCCAACCGGGGTTTCGAAGGGAATGCCAACGCTGCCTGGAAAAGTTGCGGACAAAAAGATTACGGTGTTAAGAGATACCGGCAGCTCCACTGTTATCGTGCGGAGAAATTTGGTACGGGAAAGTGAGTTAACAGGCAAAACGAAACCGGTTTGCCTAATTGACCGTACGGTCCGGATGCTTCCCGAAGCAGAAATTGAGGTTGAAACCCCGTACTTCAGCGGAAAGGTTAATGCTTTATGCATGACGACCCCCCTGTACGACCTTGTCATCGGAAACATCGACGGGGCGCGAGGACTGAATGATCCGGAATGTTTGGGAGAAGACCCCAAGATAGAGCCCTCGCCAACCCAGCGACCGCGAGATACAGTGGAGGAGCAGCCCGTGACGGATCTCACTAGAGCCCAAGGTGAAGCCGCGGCGCAAGAGACAGCGAATAAGAAGATGATCATGCTGAATGAGTTCACGTGCTGGGCAGCTGGGCTTACTTCGGCTCGACCTCAACTGACCGACAATGTAAAGATGACGGAGTTGGCCAGCCAGGCCAAATGTCGGGACGTGAACAAGCGGGTGAATAACCAGGCAGGATCGGTTGAGCGTCATGACCCGTTAGCAGTGTCGGAAGTGACAACGATGGCTGAGACGCCGCTTCAGATACCGTCGTTGGAAAGGGCTCTCCGAAAAAGAACAAGGAAAAACAAGAAGAGATCGAGCGAGCACCGCAAGAAAGGACGCAAGCGCAGCTCGAAATACACAGGATAGGTGCTGAAGTGGAATCGAATTGTGTTTGGCAGGGCTGAGTGCCATATGTTGTGTTAATGTTGTGTTATCCTGTGTCACAAGTGTCGAAGTGTTTGTGCGGTGATGTATAGTGTTGTATAATTGTTGTAAAGACAGAACTTTGTACGTTTGTATTGTTTGGAATGTGTGATGAAGCGTTGTACTCATGTACCTGCGGTTATATTTTATGTGTGTGAGATTGAATTGTAATGTCCAATCGTATTGAGTGATATATTGTGAATGTGACGTGTCATGAGCGACGGACTATGTTACAGTCTTCAAGAGTGTGGGGACTGTTCCCGCTCGTTTGTGTGGTTTTGAATTTTATGAGATAATATTCTTAAAGTGGGGGGCAGTGTCACAGAACGAGCGCTCAAAAAGAGCGCGCCGCCAACTCCTCGCGACGAAACGCCGGAGTGACGCCGCGAGGTCAACGATAAAAGAAAAAGAAAACAAGCTCCCTGGGCACGCTCCCTCTCCCCGCGGAAGCGTGGCTTCGCCGACGAGCCTCCTCACCCCACATCGGCGGCCGAGCAAGCACTCGATTTTTCTAGAAGGAAAGGGGCGTGGTCATACCGAGTTGAGTCATCCGCCGCGGAGGGCATTCCTACCGTCTCGCCCTCTCCCCAGCCTTCGCTGCGTATCGCGCCGACGATATGACGAGAACCTTCTGGAATCTTGCGCGGAAGGTATTTAATTGAGCAGCGGAGACGGGAGATCAGGAGAAGACGGAAGTTAGCGCCAGAGCGCGTAGGGAGTCCGCCGTGTAGTCGGCGAAGGTTTTGTCCGTAGAGACAAAGCGGGAGAAGAAGATGATTTCCACCGGAGGGGTGACGACTCGAGCTACAGGCAAGAGTGTGTGTTTACCGCTATCGAGCGAAGACGCGTGGCAACAGCTGCGTGTGTGAAGCCAACGTGTTTCCGGTGAAGAAGTTTGAAGAAGTGGCCAATTGAAGACGCGAGGTTTCCTGGAAGAGAAACTTCAAGGGCAGCGGAACGACAACAGCACTGGACTTTGAGCGAGTGATTCTCGGAAGAGTATCATCCAGACTTTTGTTCCAAAAACTTTGGACTAAATAGGTTTCCTATCTCTTTAGTCTTTAAGTGTCTTGGTTGTTCAATGCATGCGACTGCATTGTAGTGCGTATTGTTGTCTGTGTCCGTTGTTTCGAGTGTGGCTGATTGTACTGTGTAGTACGCTGTTTGTTTGGTGACATATTGTACTCAACTATTGTGGAGTGTGCATTCTTGTGTATTGTTTTCGATCTGCCAATTTTGAGAATATAATTTTGTCTTGGTTATCAACTCTCGGCCCTGACTTGTTCTTTGGGACACAGCCGGCGTCGGCTGGCGCGCCAAAAAGGACCACTTCTAAATTGTCCACGCTTTCGTGGTGCGGTTCGGGGGGCCGATACTTCGGCCCTTGGAATTAGCCCGGCGATCGCCTCCCTAATTAACGGGACCTGTGTGACACCTGTGCAAGGCACTGTACTTGATTAGTTCAATACTGTAACCCATTGACATCTTCTGTTAGCGTAAAACTAGTTGGATTCTCATGGTATTTTATGAGGATCTAACGGGAATCCTTTTTTGTTGTCTTCTGTAAAACATGCCAAAAATATCCTTTCCAACAGTGAGAAAAAAAAGGTGGCGAACGATTTCTACAGTTGCTTACAGATGAGACGATTCGATCCTATTGATTTTAAAGAACTTCAATTCTTAAAAAAGTTTTTACTGCAACTGTTTTGGTCTGTAATTAAAGAGTTCTTCCATTAAAAAGTAGAAGCCGTGCCTATTTTGAAGGAATTTTAAATTGTACTTTTGTGTGTTCTGTGCTTGACGGTCATCGCTAAGTTTGAATTGTATGTTAAGTCATTTTTACAGCGCAGATTAGCTGTGTTGTATAATATAATTACGTTGTCGTCATGTGTGTGACGTACAACCGGAAATATGGTAAAAAATGTGGGCTGACCCTGTGGTAGAATACTGGGCTGCCACGCAGAGGGCTTGGGTTGAAATCTTATTTTGTCCTGCTATGTTTTACAGTTTTTTTTATCTTCCGTGAAGCAGTCACAGACATTGCACAACTGCGGTGCCCAAATCAGATTTTGTTGGTAATTAATTGGACCTTTCAGCTGTAAAAAGAATAACTAGACTAACAACAGTAGCCGCCATTTACTGCCCTGTCAGTAAGGGCAGCTAGGTGTTGTAAGGCCAAGTTGTATGTGCCAGATATCGCACTTTTCCCCAACAGCAGACGAGTCGATGCAGCTGTCGACGTCATATATTTTTACATACGTACATCCGTCTCGATGGCACAGTGGTTACAGTGCTTGGCTGCTGACCTGAAGGTCGTTAGTTTGATGCCGGCTACAGTGGTCAGTTTGAAGGAAGACGAAATGGTGGAAGCCCGTGTACTGTGCTGGTGTCCGTGCACGTGAAGGAACACCCGATGGTAGAATTCGTCTGCAGCTCTCCACTACGCATCTCTCACAATCATACGATACTTTGACGACACGAAACCCCAGACATTGTTTTCTATATTACTTTCATATGCTTCGACACATGGTCAGACATAATTTTGGAGTGCTCGCTTCTTGGTTTGACACCACCCTAACGAAAAGCAGCGCGTAATGAAGCGAAGCAGGATCCCGAATTTCAAATTGTTATTTTATAGGAATATTTCTTATATAGGTGTAAAGAAAGTAATGTGTATAAAAAGGCAACCTACGGTTGGCAGGGGCAAAACGTGTCACGATCGGGTCCAAAGATCGCCTGTTTGAATTCCAGGGACAAATAAAAACGAAGTTTGTTGATTCTGATTTCGCTGAAACTGGAAAAATGACCGACTTAAAGGGACCCGAAACCAATGCCAGTTGGAAGACGAGAGATTGAGTTTTTTCCTCACCTCCACTGTCCTTCCTACAGGCGCTCAGGCACTACCGCCTACTCACCACTTATTTTGTCATCAAGCACGATTAGAACGTCAGCGCCAAGCACTGAGCCTAAGAGGACATCGCACATGTGAGTTGCACAGCCTTATCTTCACTTTCTCATCTGGAAACGAAGTTGATTGTGCGTGACAGTCATGCAAACCGAGCAAAAACATGTGGGTGATTGCATGGCAAACTAGAGTAAATTAACAAATCACGGCTCATATTTGTAGTATATGGACCAATCGAGAATAGGTACCCTCAACATGTCCTGTGAACGGCAATACTGGCATTACGAAGTGCATCAAAAGTACAGAAACGCGAAGTCCTTTTTCTTCATAGGAGGGGTCATTTGACGGAATGACAAACTATCGGTAATCTCAAGCAAACAAAAAGCCGCGTAAAACCCACAGTTTGTACAGTGCGACGGCTTAATTGTAATGCTAACGTGGCGCAAACAATCAAGAGCACGCTTGCCAAACCCCCAAACCAAAGAAAAGTCGTAGCCATTAAATAATGCATTAGCTGCCGAGACCACAAACCCTGTCCAAATTATCTGGTTTCCCAAATAAACGAGGGCCGATTTAACAAGTTCCTACAGCTTAAGGCGATGAGACGGAATGACAACCGCTTTGCGTAATTCAATAAGCTCTACTTTGACGTGTAATCACGCATTCGTGAAAAAGGTGCGCAATATTTAAATTAGCAAAAGGCATAATAAGTTTTTAGAAGTGCTTTTGGCAACTAGAGCCTACGAGATAAGCAGGACTTCACAACTCTCTGGGAACACAAACAATAACATGATTTATTTGCCTACTTGAACACCGTTAACTTTTTCTTCTACCTGCCCATTCAGCGACACTCAGCTTGTATATTGCCGAGTGACCTTTCAATGATTTACGGCATCGTTGCACGATAAAACTTTATTGGGCGCTTCGGAGCAAGAGCAAAGTTGGGAGTGTTGTATTAGCCCCACTGGACGCTAGCTTTTAGAAGTATGGTGCGTTGGCCCGAATCCCAGTGGCAAGTAGGCGCTTAGGTCAGCCCAAAAGAACGTAAGCAATGCAATATACTGACAAAGTGTCCGAGGGACGAGTTTTTTATTATGACCATACAAAGCAGAAGTTCTTCCGCATCGAGGAAGTAGGACTTTATCGTAACCAGAAAGCTACGTGTCATGTGGCCTCTGATAGGTGCGAACGCTCCTGGCACTTAATGCTTCTAATTTTTTAGCGTCTAAGCTCGAACACGCACGCTTGCCATTCGGAAAACTTCACGTCCTCCGGGGAGCGTTCAAAAAGCAAAAGCCTCGCCACTGCTACTCCGTTCGTAGTTCGCCTGATGGCAAATCACTCCCACGACGACGCCACCATTCCAGCTCGTAAACAAACGGCGCAGGAAATCTGTAAGAAAAAGCAGAAATATCTTTTGCTTACTTTAACGAAAATCTGTTCTCCTTTCTTGTCTCTCGTAAGTTTCTTTTAAATGCGCTCAGTACATTCTCATAGAGCGATACAAAATACATGCCACAGGCCTGCTACTCATATTGCTCGACGTTGGTGTAGCAGTACACAAGTTGGCCAACTACTCACACAGGTCTTATCTTTGTAAGTCACCTGTCTATGCTTCAGTACTATGTCCAAAATCAAATTTCAAGCGCAAGTAGTCTTTGAGAAATCCAAGGCCTTTATGCTGACGTATCATTTTCATTTTTGTTCCTTTTCGTATACAGTGGCGCAACGTAAAGGAGCCCCATCCAGAGACATCGCAGACCCATCGCTGCAAAAGAAAAAAAAAGGATGGGCAGATCCCACATACAATGTGATTCAAAATCATACGAAGCATGCGGAGAAAAGGTGACAGTGGTGTAATTTTTTTGCGGAGTGAAACTTTCAGAAATGACGTTGATCATGTGTATATATTTTATAAGCATGATATGTTTCTTGTGCAGTCTATATTAGATGCGAAGCAGCTCTTTGACAAGCCTGTGTAACGCTATCTCTCCCTCCGCACCGCTCCCCTCTCCGCAAGTGTTGGAGCGATGCCGAGTAAGTTGCGCCCTCCTAGCAGTGCGCGGGGACGTCTCTCTTCCACGCCCAGCGCGCACTCGCCGCGTGTCAGCTCTCTCTCGCTTCACGCTCTCCACCGTTCGCAACGCTCGAGCCCACTTCTCACGCGGGCATCATCTCACCCGCGCCACCTCTCTCCATCTGTAGACAAGAAGCCGCTAGCCAGGAAGTGTGCGCGCTGCGCGCGCTTTGAGAATCTCGCGGCGCCGACAATGTGAAGCGCGCCGCCGCTCGCCGCGCGATTGGGCCGACGGGTCGGGTGGCGTCGCGGCATGCTTGCCGCTAGTGTACACGCAACTTTCCCGGCTTTTGCCGCCGTTGCGAGGGCTAGCGAAGCCGATTGCGTTCACCAATGGCGACGTGAAAACCGAAGAGGCGCGAGCCAGGGAAGCCAAGCGAAAGCATCGGCAGTGGAAGACCAGCGACAATGACAAGGTGACTGTCAAAAACACCGATCACGTTCGAAAATACAAAGGGTGTGTGGGCAACACCAACGAGACGCGAGCCAAGGAAGCCAAGCGCAAGCACCTTCAACGCGTCCCACCTCCCATGTCTTTGCAGTTCAAACAAAATTTACTCGAGTAAATGCTACACTGATTTTCGCTTCAAATCGTTCTTGGAGCACCTGCGTCGTTACCCATTTCAGCCGGGTCCACGCCGTGCGCACTCCTACTGCTTCGCATTCCATCAGTGCTCCTTTCGGGAAGTTGGTTCATAGTTTTTATTCCATATAGGCACCCGGCAATGCAGTTTTCGAGATCTGATGGAAGTGCCAGAACACACAGCCTAGCGAGTAGGCGCAGCAAAACCGAATCTTTCAATGCGTTGTCTAGCGAGTAGCTGCAGCAAAACCGGACTTGCACGTGCATATTATTTTCTTTTTTAGTTGTGAGCAGGGGGTCACGTCTGGTTATGTAAGCGCCCAGGAAGCATTCTTTGAAAACTTGCCAAAAAGGGCACTTACGCTTCAGCGTCTCAATGTTGTTGTTGTTGTTGTTGTTCTCCTATTGTTACTGGCGCATACCCACTGAGGGGGATTGGCCAAGAATCGAGTGGCTTTAAAATTTACAGTTCAGATTTAGAATGATGGAGGTGTGTTCAGCGATAGTTTCATTTTCTTGGTATCTCTGGCGGTCAGTACCAACAATGCTGAGGCGGCCCAAAAAGCTTCGTCGCGCCCTCTGGTATACTGTCGAGTGCCTATAACCAGTTTTTTTTACAGATGAATAACGATGCAAATAGCAAGATGCGTATTATGAGCACCAGGAGCGGTAAGCGCTTGTTCTTGCGAGGATGGTTGTCCTGGTGTGATGAGTGAAGAAAACGACAACGACGGAAGTGCGGGGCAAGGCGCGTGTAATGTGCGCGTGAGTGTCAGCGAATCAGCTGATGACCTGTGGTGGCCCATAGAGGTGGCGTGCCATGATTGGGCCACGGGCGACCATCACGTGGCAGTGGGATTTGTGGCTGGGGACGAGCCGGAGCAGCGGCAGACGGGAGACAGTGGGCCGAAGCGTCGGACGCAGGTGATCCAGGTTCCGGCCAGGGAACGCGGCCGTCCACGCTGCTGCCGTCCAACCACCAGCTGGGGCGGCTTTGTTGGCACGAGTACTGCATCTCAGGGCTCGGCCTGGCCTGCTGTTCTCTTCCTTGCTGAGGGCGTCGCGGATCTCGGTGAGGCGTCTCCACGGTCAGCCGTTCGACACAGCGATGAACGTGGCCTGGCTAATGGTCACGGTTGCGTCGAGCATCGCGTCTCGGCGCACGCTCTTCGCTGGACGGGCTGGCCAGTCAACCCGCATCGCGTCTCCGATGCGGGTTGACTGCTCAGTAGTCGCACCCATGCCAACAAGCGCCGATGTCACCAGAGCATCGCACACCGGCAAGGGACGAGCAAGACGTTCTGCGGGGCGAGACGTGGGCGTGTGTACGGAGGACCACGGAGCCGGGCGAGGTTCAGGGTGGCCGAGGATCCAGGTTCCAGGGGAGTTCTGGCTGAATCGAGGATCGCCGAGCGGTGCCGAGCCGTACCGAGCGACACGCCAGACTCGGACGTGGGCCGCGGGCTCATGAGCTGCAGTGTGCACCCGAGGGTACCTGGCGGTGCCCTGGTCAAGACGAAGGAACGTGCGGAAAAGAGAGCTCGAGAGTTGAGGCCACGAAGGCAGACGAAGCGGTGCGCCGCTCGAGAGGACGAGTTCCTGGCAGCGTTCCTGAGCCGGACGTGGGACCCGTACGTGTCGGCCGGTTGAGCTCCGGTGTGTCTGTTCAAGGTCCAAGGCCGAGACCTGCCGAACGGCTCCTGCCTGGGTGCAGTGGCCGGGAGCAGGTTCGTGGGCGAGGCCTACCGGGGGTGGTCCTCGTGATCCGTGGCCTGATCCTGGACCTCCGGAGTTGCGACCCTGACTGCTGTGTTGGCCGCGACGTCTGACTCAACGGCGCTGCACACGGTAGCGTATCCGTGCGCCGTCAGCCGTTCCACCCATGCCATGAATTAAAAAGTTCATGTTAATCCTTTCTCGTCCGCTATAAACAAACATAGTGACGAACGTTCCCTTAACCATTACACCTGGTTAGTTTTACGTAGACTGACTGCCGTCGACGGAACTGAAGAACCGACCCTAGCCTGCCAGGACGTTTGTATCATTGCATTTTATATGGGATCTTTATGACATTAGATGGGCAGCACTGCCACCACTATTGTCGTTTAATGAACATCAGCGTGTAGTTCAAAATCAATTTGGAGATTTGGCGTGGGTCTGTCGTAGATTATCTGTTTGCCACGCAAAATGCTGGGGTTTGGTTTCTGCAGTGACCAAAAAATATATTATTTGCATTTGTAGGGTCAGCGCTATAGATGTTGGCCATGTCAAGCACTGTCACATTTAAATTACTAATATCCATTCTTATTGTTTATTTATTTATTTATTACCCTCAGGGCTTACGAGAAGAGTTACAGAAGGGAGGAGCTACATCGATAGTGAATTATAAGGCACGTAACAAACGGGGAACTCAAAGAAATAAACCAACAGCAAAAAGGCATGAGCCATGACCCGCATGCTACGGTACAATAACAAGTATAATGTGAATGTGTTAAAAAACTAAAAACACACTGCTAACAACTGCTAACCAAGTATAAGGTGAAAACGAAAACTCACACTGCTAAGAATTATACGAATAAACAATACGATTATAAAGTGAACATAGGCAAAAGCTCAAAAGTAGATTGCAGTGGAAAAATTCAGAGTTGACTTTAGCACACTCACCTTGATATCAGCAAAAAGGAAAAAAGATAAGCAGGTAAGGCGTACGGGTGTACAATCCAGGTAAAGTTTGCAAGTGCACAGCAAAAAAGGTGAGTGTCCGCGATAGTCACCAATGAGGCAGGCAGGTGATTCCAATCAGCACACGTCTTCGGAAGAAATGAGTTACTGTATGTTGTGGTATGCTGAAATGGAATGCAAACTTTATGATGGTGGTCAACACGAGCAGAAGTATAGAAAGGGGATGCAATGAAACAGGATCGAAACAGATAATTGTGATAATATATCTTATGAAAGAAGCATAGTCGAGATAACTTTCTGCGAGAGGCAAGAGAGGGAATGTTAAGTGTGGCCCTCATGTTAGTAACGCTTGCTGTGTGGTGGTAGTCGGAGAGAATGAAGCGAACTGAGCGGTTTTGAACACTTGCTAAACTATTTTTAGGGTTACAAAACCGGGGTCCCAAACAGAAGATGCGTGTTCTAGGTTAGATCGAACGTAAGTGAAATACAATTGTTTTTGAGTGAAGGCGGTTCCAGGCGGAAGTTTCGTTTTAGATATCCAAGCAAACGGTTCGATTTTGAAACTATGCACTCGATATGCTGCTTCCAGGAAAGATTACTACAAATATATATACCAAGGTATTTGTATGAAACTACGGATTCAAGGGGAACATTGTTAAGGAAATAGTTTGGACAGGACGATTGGTTGCGTGAAATTCTCATTGATTACATTTGGAAATGTTCAGATTCATATGCCAGAGTGAACACCAAGAAGTGATATTATCGAGATCAATCTGTAGTGCAGCAATGTCCGAGTTTGTAGTTTGCTTGCAGTACACAACACAATCATCTGTGAAAAGAAAGAGAGAACTGGATATATTACTAGGAAGGTCATTGGTGTAGATTAGGAAGAGCAGTGGTGCTAAAACAGAACCTTGAGGCACACCAGAACTGACGGGAGTTGAAGGCGAGTTTGTTTCATTAGCGAGCACATACTGAGTTCGGTTAGTTAGGAACGCAATAATCCACCTCAAGACTTGAGTATCAATGTTTAGCCGACTAAGCTTTAGTATTAAAAGTTGATGGTTAACCGTGTCGAAAGCTTTGGCTAAATCTAAAAACACACAGTTGGTTCCGAATCCGGAGTCGAGAAATGAGTGCAAATAGTTAGTGAAGGTTAGAAGCTGCGTTTCACACGAATAATGTTTTGGAAAATCATGCTGAGATGAATGAAAAAAATTATTCGATTTAAGAAAGTTAACCGGGTGCGTAAAAATGATATGTTCAAAAATTTTGCATGGCAAAAATGTGAGTGAGATTGGCCGGTAGTTACATGGGTTTGGCGTGTCTCCAGATTTGTGAAGCGGAACTACTTTGCCTATTTTCCAATCAGTAGGTAAGCATCTATCGTTAAGAGATTTGTTGAAGATACACTGCAGTATTTTTGAACTGTATTTCTAAAGTACTTTCAAGAATATTTGAAGTGATTCCATCAGTGCCACAGGAAGATCACCACTTAAGTCCCTTAATAATACTTCTAATCCCAGCATAGTCAACAAAATTCATGGAATGAAAATTGGGTTGGGGAGGGAAAGGCTCACTAGAAATTAACGAATGTTGAATGAGCGGGTAATAGTTTCGTTAAGTAGTGATGCGCAGTGGTGATTAGGAACTTGCTCAGTGGATCTGTTAACAAAGGTTATATTGGTATTATTTTACTTCTTTACAACGTTCCAAAAGCGCTTAGGATTGGCTTGAAGGATTGACGGAAGGGTCTGAACAAAAAAGACAAATTTGCCATTCTTGAGGCGTTAGAATAAACTTTAACTTCGCGCTTGTACACCGCCCATCAAGTGGCACTTGGGCATTTTTTCGCTGCTGCGAAAAAAACCACCGTTCTTTATTAGATAAGCGCTTAAGGAACTTGTTGTATCAAGGAGAGTTGGAGAATCGCAGTACTTTCTTAGCGGAGTGTATTTGTTTATCAGATACATGACTTTCGTTTGAAAGAGGACCAAATTTCTTCAATCGGTAGCTCATTGCAGGTTAGCAAGAAAGCGTCTAGAAAAGACGAAAGGTCACTGTTTATAGCATCAAACTTACCCTTGTTGTAATCTCTGATATACTTAGCGCGATTGCTAGCGCGGGTGGAAGGAACAGATGTAGTGAAATGCAATGCATCATGATCACTGAGGCCAGGAACAGTGCATTACTGGTGACGCAATATCAGGTGATGACGTGAGGATTAGATCAAGCAAAGAAGACGTTGATGCTGTTACACGTGTGGGATGCTGAACGATCTGACACAGCGTGAAATCTGAGCAAACACTAAGAAAAGAAGCAGTGTCAGTTGACGTGGGCTTAGGAACGAAATTAAAGTTGTCCCAGGTCATAAAGGAAAATTTAAATCGCCGATGAAAAAGATGGATACACCGGGGAATTGTACTGAAATTTGATTAAGACAGTCATCAATGTTTTCGAAAAAATTATCGCAGGACCCAGGTGGGCGATAACATGCACCGAAAATTAGTTTTCTGAAGGAAATTCTTATACAGCACCATATAATTTCTAAATTGCAAGTAAGCGACAATGAAAAACAGTCATATGTATCGTTAACCGCAATTAGTACACCTCCGCCATTTCTTTGTTCGCGGTCATTGCGAAAGACAATGAACTTTTTGTTGCAACAAAACAATTCAGAGGTAGGTATTTTCTCGGAGAGCCAGGACTCAGTAAGTACAATAATTACAGCGTTGCAATCATTAATTAGGACACTTAGGCTGTCTCTTCTTCGATAAAGACTACGTATGTTAGTAGGAAGTACCGGCACTTCTAACGTTACGCCGCCACCCCTCGAGCATCCCTATTTCGTCGCCGAGAAAACACGGGCAGAGCGAGTTGCTCCTGGGCACGAAGGATCTAGGTATCGGGAGTCTCCCTCAGTACTCATCGGGTGAATTGCATCGTCGTTCGGGTAATATGCGTAATATTGATTACCAATAAGAAGTTTGTTGTGTTTTAACTTGAAAAACCTTTAGGCTTTTATCATACTCAACAAGTTTTTTTTTGCGGGCAAGTCGACTTGCAGGGCGAAAATCTAAACGACTGCTAAAATCTGAATCATCAAGCGATGATTGCTTAGCAAAAACAAGTTCCTTAATTTTGTTTGCAGATAATTTGACGATGATGTGTCGATTCCTACCAGGAGTAAATCTGCCAATTCTATGTGCACGGGTAATGATACCACTTGGAATCTCCAAATCGAGCTTTTCGGCAGCAAGTGCAACAATCTTCTTTTCTGAATCTTGCCAGGTTTCTGATTTGCTGTCCGTAATTCCATAAAAAACTAAGTTGTCTCGCCGAGACCGATCCTCGGCGTCATCCAAACGTGCTTTAAGGGTTGCATTTTCTTTTCCCATGCGCTGTAGGTCTTGACGTGTTTCGTCTGTGTCAAGTTTCCAGCTATCGTAGGTGGCGGTTTGTGTTTCAAGTGCCTGTAATCGTTTGTTCATACCAGCTATTGACTTAAAAATGGATTCTTGTGCATCTTTCAGTACGGTGATTGTCTGCGACCGGTCGGATTGGTTTTCCTTAATGCGGATTGAGCGCTCGTTAGTTTTTTTTATAAGTTTAAACATTTCAGTCACGGTTTCATTTCCAGGTCCCGGATTTTCCTCAATGTCACCACACAATAACAACAACAGATCACGAAATGGGTCAAACAGCGTTCCAGGGCATTGAAGCACGACTATAAACCGATTGTCTGACTTGAAAGAGTCAATAATTACATAGGATTGACCAACCTGTGCAAAGAAGACGAGTCGCGAATTGTTGGCCATTCTAGTCGTGCCTCCATGCCCACTTACGAGCGAGCACGCGAACCCAGCTTTTAAATGCTCGGACAGAAGGATGTTCGATGTCACTACGGCTGCACGGCTGAAGATGGGGCACAGGTGCACAGACTCGGTGGTGCTCGGAGAGCACAGCAACGCTGTGAAGATAGCCACGGGTAGTAGGTCATCCGTCTGCAGGCTGGGCCCATCGTCGAAGCATGTTGCAGGGTACCATACCGACAATGCAAGGAGGCCTACGATCTGCGCAAGGAAGACTTTTCTTCGTTTTAGGTAAACTATCGAAAACCTGTGCATACCGCATACCACAGACTGTGGTATACAAGTATGAGCCAACCGTGTCTGGAGGAACGCGTCTGACGTCGCACGCGACGGGAGTTTCACTCATGCCATGACCAGACATTCACAATCAGCGAACCCCCTTATTTTCCCATGCTGATTTTGGTCTACGCGAAGTTAAGGAGATTACGAAAGCATTGTATATATAAACATATATATATATATATATATATATATATATATATATATATATATATATATATATATATATATAATAATAAAGGAGATAATCGGTAAGACATTCGCAACAAAACCACTCATTTAGACCATTTCGGCCAGAGTCTGGCCTTCGTCAGGAATTAGGGTGCATTCTGTTCACGCCCACACTTATAATATTTTGAGGAGGAAAAGGAAAGGGAAAGAACGGCAAAAACCGAAAAAACAAAAATTTGACAAAAAAAGAAAAAAGTTTGAAAAAGTTCCAGCACTCACTGCGCTTTGCGAGTGGCATCGTGAATCCGTATTTTCTCAGCAGCATTGCCTTCGGTGTAGTTTGGTGGCAGCCCCTTTAGTGTAGACGGTGGCTGACTAAGACGGTGGCTGGCTAAGGCTGGCTCATGTGTAGCGGTAGCTCTTAATTTTTAGATGCGGAAGCATCTTATACTCGCGCCTTGTAGTGCGCCGTCCGCGCCGTCCGCACCGCTTCTCGAACATTCGATAGCTGACGCACGCGCATGCGCCGTCGCGCCGTAGCCCACTCTTCCACCATCTGTGCATCTCTTCCTCCTCTACACACCGCGCGCGCTTCACTCCTCCACCATCTGTGCACCCTTCCTCCTCTACACACCGCGTTCGACATCTACAATTCTCCTGATTCTCCAGTGGACGCGCATGTGGCGTCGCGCTTCGAGAACATTCAACAGCTGACAGTGAATGCGCCGTCGTGCTGTATATATACTCAAGGTCGGCGCTCGCTCGCTCAGTTGCCGCTCGTCGGTTGGTTTGTACGGCGCGTCGACGTCCAAGGTCGCGGTGAAATGATTTCCAACGAATCCACAAACACAATGATCGACGTCCCTTCGACCAGCGCCGCCCTTTCGTATACGTGTGTACGTGTTCACTCATTTAACACCCCCTCCTACAACCACGTTAACCAATTTAGCCATCGACCCAAGTAAGTCGCAATTTAACACCCCATTTCACAACCACGTTAACCAATTTAGCCATCGACCCAAGTAAGTCGCACTTTAACACCCCGTTAACCAATTATATGCTCCGCATCCTCCTCAGTGTTCCCCCGAGGGAAGCTGCGGGCAATTTTTTGACCGGCCTGGGCTGTGGTGGGACGGTCGGTTGTCATCTTCTACCACGTGAGATGGCGTCCCGATGCTCCAGCGAGGCGGCACGGAAGAAAAGCCTTCTCAGGGAGCTTTCTCGCTTTGAAGGGGAGCCAGGCAGTGTCGCCAAAAAAAAATGAATGAGCGTGTAAAGCGAATAATATTTTCTTCAAAGAATCCACATTTGGGGGATTTTAGTTGTGTATGCGCTGGCTGTTGGACATGTCAGGCTTACACCCTCTGATTGGTTAGTAAGAGAGGTAGAAAAGGACAACAGTAGTACATTAAAAAGGGTAGTTATCCCAAAGCAGGGAAATATATTTTTAATTGCGAAGTCTTCGTCATAGTTACATTGGCGCGAAATTTTGAAGTTGGAAAATCTGTAAAAGCTAATCAAAATCTATCTGATCCTAAATAAACTTATGTAAGTTGAGTTTGCCTAACCAGTTGGACGACTGAGTGTGACTAAAATTAGCGATTAGGGCTATTCAGCATTATGG
Organism: Rhipicephalus microplus; assembly: GCF_013339725.1. NCBI lineage: Eukaryota > Metazoa > Arthropoda > Arachnida > Ixodida > Ixodidae > Rhipicephalus > Rhipicephalus microplus. Next base: position 88,533 of record NW_023611575.1, read on the forward strand.
TAGTCACGAGCAAGTGACAACAAGTGAATTCAGATTGTCTAGCCTGTTGCATGCCCGACCGGGTCATATATGTCATGGCGTACACGACATCTTCTTGGTGTTAGAGTCAGTTTTTTTTTTTCCTCTTACGCTGTTATTTTGTCCCGGCAATTTTGTTATCATGCCCTGTCAATAAAGTTAATACGGAAAGCACAAGACCAGGTTGATTGGCGGATCATGGCCTTTGGAGAGGCCTTTGCTCTGCATTGGGCGTAGTCGGGCTGATGATGATGATGATGATGATGATTATGATGATGATGATGATGATGATTATGATGATGAAAGTCAATAAAACAGCCATTAGAACATCAGGACTCTGTTATGTGTGTCACGGAACGCATGGTATGAATGAAATGATGTTCGTGTTGCGACCAGTCAATCATGTTAGCCAAGCCCTCCTATTATGCCACGCGAAGTTTGATACACATCAAGTTATTAAATCGACCGTAAGAGCTCCATCACCAGGCCATGTATGTCAAGGTCTATATGTCACGCATGACAAAGGTTTCATGTTATGACCAGCCATGTATACTTTCTTCATGCGCCTATCACTCCATGTCTATTTAGGTACACATGAAATTCAGCTGCTTGACCATGTCACATAATTATGGCGTGCAATAAAGGCGTGTCATGATTTTCATGTACTGAGCTGTCATTTACGTTTGTCACATGCTGCTGTCATGCCATGTCAATTTTGGTACTCGTCAACTCGGTCTCCTGCGAGAGCACGAAGACTTACGTCACCAGTGAGATAAATAGACCGATATATATGCTATGAATTCCTTTATTTTGCCATGAAGTCCTTCGTTCGTAATAGTTAGTGTCTAATCTATTTGTTACCAACATTATATGTGCAAGCCTACCATCAGTAGGGATACTGAGACAAATTACCACGCATTTCGCAGAAAGCGATCCTTGTACACATGTCAGGGAATGGCATCGAACGCGAACGTTCGCACCGATAAGCCGCCCATCATAAAATTAATTTCTTTACGCTAATGTGCAGGAGCTCATCGAACATTGGAGCCACTCTCTCAATTCGCCATAGTAATGCCAGCCGTTTGGGCTTTTTAGAAATAAAACATAAATAGCCAAGCAGCATTTCATTACGTATCTTCATGCAGACACAGTTTTTTCATTGCACCTAGTTTGACTTGTAGTGATCAAATTGTAGTTTAACGCTTTCACGTCTTCGGGATCATTTCGCAAACATCCCACATAGAGCTTTATTTCTTGCTAAGTAAGACATTCCTGATGATTACATTGCCGTTTTAGACATTGGTATACATTGAACGTACACCCTGATTGAAATTGTGCTTTGGCTTTAAAGTCTCTTTTTGGGCGAATATTGTAACAACCTTCAAAGAAAAAGAGGCTTCCTATGGAAAATAAAATTGTTCATCTCAAATTATCGTAGTTCATCAGTCATTCTAGAGGCATGCTTTACTTTCAATTTTTAATGTTTTTTACTCCAGCTTGAATCGCAATAATACGCTTCGCATAATAGGTATGTTTGCGCGGTACTAGCTAACCAAAAACAAAAGTACTAGTTTTGTAGTATCTGGTTCTTATATGTATCACTTGTATCTGTATAACATTATCTACAAAATATCTCGTTACTTCAATGGCAAATGCATCTATGAGCATTTTAACCTTACCTCACATTTGTTTCAATATCTTTTAGCATAACCTGCTTTGAGAGAACAGATGTCCTCACTGTGGAGTTAGCTGAAAAATATTTAGTAGTTATGGCGCCTAATATTTTCCTAAACGTTTTATACGTACGGTTACAGCAATGATGATATCTGATCATGAACTCTCGATAAGCTAACCCGCTTGAATTCCCAATTGATAATGAAACACTTACCCTGCTCATATAAGAATTTTTCTTACGGTCCTAAAAACTACTTCTGCGTACTGCGAGCGTCACTTAGAAAACGCTTGAAAGCCTTCCGAAGACGTAGAACAGTGAGAAAAAACAAGCGGTATTCTTTTGACAATAGTTCTAAGGCCACGTAAATGTCAAAGTAAACAAAAGATAACAAAGTTCGTGTTTGCTCTAGTCTCAGTTCAAATATTCTCGCTTTCGGTAGAGCAGAAGACCGTATACTTTTCAAGTCACTATACCTTTCATTGAATCACCTAAGATAATAACAACGCTTGAGTACCTGCGTTACCCAAAAAGTATTAGAAGTGAAGCCTCTTTTTACGAAGTGCCGCAGTCAAGCCCAAACCGGCTTCTTCATGTGCCGAATCTCTAAAAAAGAGGGATATGAGGAGCCTCGGTCAGCGCTCGTCCAGAAGCGCCTAAATAAACCGGCATTACCAATCACGAATGAGTGAACCAATAAAACTTTCCGAGACACTACGGAATTGTTTGTCAAGGAAGAGCTTATCTTCAAAGTTCTTAGTTAACAATTAGGAAAAACAATAACAACACAAGGGATAAAAATACAATCACTGCTGCACGCAAAACGTATATTTATTGCATTTGCGGTCTACACAATGTGACTTTTGCTTTGCATTTCTATATATGTTTAGTGCACCGAGTGTGACTGTTTTAATTGTTTTTCTTTTTTTTTCTGTGAGTGCACGTGTCTGCATAGTGTTTGAGAGATTTAAAATTTCTGAGTTTGTTAACGTGGTGTACTTTTGTAAGCATTGGTGTTCTGTTGCCGCCACATCCTTATGCATTTAGTGGAGTGACACTTAGTCATCCGAGTAGTCGTTTTTATTTTCACCCCCTCCATAAACTGTGTATTCGTGAAAATAAATTACCTATATTATTATTATTATTATTACTATTATTTCCACTAAAAAGAACAAAGGTAACAGTTCACAAAATGGCGGCAAAGCAACTGAGGAGAGTCGAAGACCCCGAGCACATAAAACGAGAGACTACTAGAAAACGGGAAGCTGTCTGCGTCGTGAATGAGAGCATTAACTACCTAGCCTCCTCTAGATAAAGCCTAGCAACAACATGGAAGCAACCTAGAAGCATGCAGAAGCAACTTGATCAGGCTTCATAATCGTCCAGTCATACTCCTTCGAAGCCTAGATAACTTGCTGCAAAGCTGCGTCGTACTTTAGCAGCGTAAAAACGATAAACACACACCACACACACACACACACACACACACACACACATATATATATATATATATATATATATATATATATATATATATATATATTGTGAGCGCTGATTGTGTTGCTCATCATTTTCACTTTCACCTGCGCATACAAAGCACCGTGATCATCATCATTGTAGCGGCTCGCTGCTTGTTCGGTTGCTGGCTCGCGCGTCTGGGTTGACAATAAAACGGTCGCTCCTTCGTACCTGACGTCGTCTCACAAGTGGTGGAGCGTGCTGTGATTCCCAAGTCCTCGTGCACTACCGGTCACCCCTGGAGCTCCGATCAGGTCGACGGCTGTGCTTGCCAACAGTGATGGCGCAAAACGACCCACCCCCTACCGCCTTCTTCGCACCACCCGCTCAGCCTGCTGGGCCTCACCACACCGTGAGTACCTCGCAACGAGACCCTCCAGTGTTTTCTGGCCTTCGCGGTGAGGACGTAGAAGAATGGCTGGACAGTTACGACCGTACCAGTGCTTGCAATTACTGGGATGAGGCACATAAGCTGCGCTATGTACCCTTTTATCTGAAGGAGGTTGCTAAGACGTGGTATCATAACCACGAACGCGACTTTCCTGATTGGTCAGCATTCACGGTGCAGCTGCGTCAAATATTCGGCACTTCTACAGGACGCTCTGAGGTAGCTAAACAGAAGCTCGCTACCCGCATCCAGGGGCCTGACGAATCGTACACATCGTACATTGAAGACGTTCTGGCCCTCTGCCGCCGCGCCCAAAAGGACATGCCGGAGGCCGATCGTATTCGGCAAGTAATGAAAGGCATCAACTCCGTCGCCTTTAATGCTCTTGTCATGCAGAGCCCGACAACAGTTCAGGACATTATTACCACCTGCCAGCGCCTGGACGCACTTTACTCAATGCGCCTTCCACACGCCTCCTATGACACTCGTCTTACTGGCGAGCATGAGCTGCGAGCTCTAATTCGCACCATAGTGAGAGAGGAACTTCACAGCCTTGTTCCTGCCAGCGCACCGACTTCACCTGCCCGCTCACCCCCTCCTAACCTGCGGGAAATTATAAAGGACGAATTGGCGTCGATGACGAGCGTCGCACGTGCCCCGCCTCCTGTGCCCTTACATGTGCCTACGTATGCCGAAGTCGTGTCACGGCCTCCTCCACCTACTCCACCTGTAACTACGGACGTCGTATACGACCATTTGGCCGCGATGGCAGCCAAGGCACCACCACAACCACACTTCCCTGCCTGGCGCCCTACGCGCCCCGTCTGTTACTACTGTGGCATAAGAGGACATATCTCCCGCTTTTGCCGTCGGCGCCAGCAAGATGAACGACGAGGTTATTCTTCGTACGAGAGTGACCGGGCTGCGAGGTCTGACCCCTACGTTCCAGGAACCTACATTCCCTCGTCACGACGTTCGCCTTCGCCTCCTTTGTCCCACGGTGAACCTCGTTCTTCCCGCTCACCCCGCCGTCGTTCACCATCGCCCTTCCGCCGTACTACTTCGCCTTTACGTTCTGCCCTGATGCCCCTCGACAGCCACTCGGAAAACTAGCAGCTGCAGTTTTTGGAGGAGAAACTGCCTGTCGTCGAAGTGTCCCAATTCCTCCTGCGCGCCCTGCAAATTTACTAACTGTTTGTGTAGAAGGCATTTCGGTTGACGCACTCGTGGACACTGGAGCAGCCATTTCGGTCATTGATCGCGAACTATGTCATCGTCTACGAAAAGTGCAAACTCCATATGTTGGTCCGGTGTTATGTGGTGCTAATGAAAATAGAATTTACCCTATTGGACAATGCACTGTTCGTGTTCTGATCGACGGAATTCGTCACCATATACAATTGGCTGTGCTTTCTTCATGTGCTCATCCGATTATATTGGGCTGGGACTTCCTGTCAGCCGCTTCCGCTGTCATTTCGTGTGGTCCGCCCGTTATTCGCATTACGGACACTGAAAATTCTAGTGCTTACGATTTTTCGTCGCCTCACCTTGTTGCAGCTGCAGACTTTGTACTGCCCCCGGCCCAAGAACGTATCCTCACCATTAGATCCAGCGATACCATTGACGGTGACGCAGTGGTTGTCCCCGATCAGCGCTGCATTTTCCGAGGAATCGCCATCGCATGTTGTCTAGTGCGGTTTTCGCGTGGTCATGCCAGTCTCACCGCCTACAACACGACAACAGAGCCACAACTACTGCCAGAGGGGTCCACTGTTGCCAGCCTTATCGACATAGCACCGGTATGTGTCGTCACTGTATCGTCTCCGCCGTCAGTCGCTAAGTGTACGCCACCAGGAGGCTCATCTAATGCGCTTAAAGCCACTTTGAGTCCATATCTCACTCCAACGCAAACTAATGACTTAATGGCCCTTTTAACAAAACACAAGACTTGTTTTGACGTTTGTTCGGATGGCTTAGGTCAAACTACGGTGACCTCTCATCACATCGCCACAGACGGTTCTCGTATTATCCGCCGTCGCCCTTACCGCGTGTCGTCTTCAGAACGCAAGGTCATCGAGGAACAAGTCAATGACATGCTCGCACGCAACGTTATCAGACCTTCCACAAGCCCTTGGTCTTCTCCTGTTGTCCTAGTTAAGAAAAGGGACGGATCAGTGCGATTTTGCGTTGATTACAGGGCACTAAACAAAATTACGCGCAAGGATGTATATCCTATGCCTCGAATTGACGATGCACTTGACACCTTACAGGGTGCAGAATATTTCTCAAGTCTCGACCTACGATCTGGGTATTGGCAGATCCCGATGCATGAGTCTGATAAAGAGAAGACAGCGTTTGCTACTCCTGATGGTCTCTTCGAATTCAATGTGATGCCTTTTGGGCTCTGCAATGCCCCAGCCACATTTGAGCGGATGATCGATACGGTGCTGCGTGGCCTAAAATGGAAGACCTGTCTTTGTTACCTGGATGACATCGTCATCTTTTCATCCAGCTTCTCGCAACACCTAGAACGTCTAGACGAGGTGCTCACATGTCTAGCCAAAGCCGGTCTCCAGCTAAATACCAAGAAGTGTCGGTTTGCGAGCCGCAGCATCAAAGTGTTAGGCCACGTTGTCAGCAAGCTTGGCATCGAACCTGATCCCGACAAAGTGGCCGCTGTGCTGCACTTTCCTAAGCCCACCACGCTCAAAGACCTTCGCAGCTTCCTCGGCTTAGCCTCTTACTTCCGCCGTTTTGTCCGTGATTTTGCCACTATCGCGGCTCCTCTTCACAAACTCCTGACCACAAGTGCATCATTTCTTTGGACAGATGACTGTGAAGCTGCTTTCCAGACCCTGAAGCGATGCCTCACGTCAGGGCCAGTTCTTCGCCATTTTGATCCCACAGCCCCTACTATATTACACACTGACGCAAGTGGGCACGGAATCGGCGCTGTTCTGCTGCAGCGTGACCAGGCTTCACAAGAGCAAGTCGTGGCTTACGCGAGCCGTACTCTCTCCCCAGCGGAACGCAATTACAGCATCACTGAACAGGAATGTCTCGCTATCGTATGGTCCGTGCAAAAATTTCGCCCCTATTTGTATGGCCGCCGCTTCACGATCGTCACGGATCATCATGCGCTCTGTTGGTTGTCATCATTAAAAAACTTGTCAGGACGCCTCGGTCGTTGGGTGCTCCGACTGCAGGAGTATGACTACAGTGTCACATACCGGTCGGGCCGCAAACACCAAGATGCCGACGCTTTGTCACGCTGTCCGCTGTTGCAAAATCATGACGCATCTACCTGCTGCGCAGCACCTCCCAGCCAAGAGACCACGCAGATGACCAGTCTTAGTCCCATCGAGCCCACTGCACCGGATGACTTCCTTCAATCCGCAGACCTCACCTCGCTCCAACGTGCAGACACATACTGCCGTACAATCATCGATCGGCTCACCGGCTCATCTCGTGCTCCCAACAGCCGCTTGCGACGACAACTCACGCGTTTCAAACTTCATGACGGAACGCTACTTCGACAAACTTACCATCCTCTCGGTAGCCGATGGGTCCCGGTCATACCTCGCTCACTTCGACTCCGAGTCTTAGAAGCCTTTCATGACGACCCGACGGCTGGCCACTTGGGTTTTCATAAAACCTACGATCGCATTAAGACTCGCTGCTTCTGGCCTGGCCTCTCCACTAGTGTTTCCAGGTACGTCACTTCCTGTTCATCATGTCAGCACCGAAAACGTTCGACATCTCTTCCCGCCGGCCCTCTACAGCCTCTCCCGTGCCCATCCGCTCCCTTCGAGTTCGTCGGCATAGACTTATACGGACCCCTTCCGCTTACCGCCGCCGGTCACCGCTGGATTGTTACTGCCGTAGACCATCTTACTCGCTACGCTGAGACGGCAGCTCTTCCTACTGGAGCTGCCAGCGAAGTAGCCGACTTTGTTCTGCGTGCCATTATCCTGCGCCACGGCGCCCCTCGTGTTCTCCTGAGTGACCGTGGCAAGACATTTCTTTCTCGTGTGCTCGCTGAAGTTTTACAGGCCTCTGACACAATCCATAAGACCACCTCGGCATATCATCCGCAAACCAATGGTCTTACTGAGCGTTTTCATAGAACTTTGTCAGACATGATCTCTATGTATGTCCAACCCGATCACAAGAACTGGGACACAATACTACCTTTCGTCACGTTTGCCTATAACACTGCCATACAACGCACTACAACTTACAGCCCGTTTTTTCTTGTGTATGGCCGTGCACCATCTTTTGTTCTAGACACCAGCTTTTTGTCCACGCCTTCTGTCCCATCTGCGTCCCTTCCGGAAGAATTCGCTGCCCGTGTCAACCACTGCCGCACAATCGCCCGCGCCAACACCTCTACCATTCAGGCCCAGCGAAAAGTTCGTTGTGATGCGACACGTCGAGTTGTGTCATTCTACCCAGGCGACGAAGTGCTCCTCTGGACACCTGTTCGCACACCCGGCCTCTGTGAAAAATTCATTCACAGATACCTGGGTCCTTACACCGTGCTTGAACGAACATCGGCCGTAAATTATCGCGTCGCGCCGGTTACTTCGGCTTCTGATCGCCGTCGTCGCGGGACCGAGATCGTCCATGTGTCTCGCCTGAAACCTTATATCCAGCGCTCATACACTTACTAAATGAACGTCTTGCAGACCGCTTTCGTGTAGGGGGGAAATAGTGTGAGCGCTGATTGTGTTGCTCATCATTTTCACTTTCACCTGCGCATACAAAGCACCGTGATCATCATCATTGTAGCGGCTCGCTGCTTGTTCGGTTGCTGGCTCGCGCGTCTGGGTTGACAATAAAACGGTCGCTCCTTCGTACCTGACGTCGTCTCACAATATATATATATATATATATATATATATGGTGGGGTGATATTCAATGGATCCGGTGGAAAATTCAGTATAAAAAGAGGTCGACAAACGTGCGAAAAAACACTAGTTTTACTAACGTTTCGGCAGGTGCGCCTGCCTTCATCGGAGTGTCGAAGGCAGGCCCACCTGCCGAAACGTTAGTAAAACTAGTGTTTTTTCGCACGTTTGTCGACCTCTTTTTATACTATATATATATATATATATATATATATATATATAATAAACGTTGTGTCGGCCGGGAATCGAACCCGGGTCACCCGCGTGGCAGGCGAGTATTCTACCACTGAACCACCGATGCCCTCGAATAGTACAGGGAAGTCTAGCTGTACTATTCGAGGAACTAGAGGGTGTTAAATGGGATATAATAGGGCTCAGTGAGGTTAGGAGGACAGATGAGGCCTATACGGTGCTACAGAATGGGCACGTCCTTTGCTACAGGGGCTTGGCAGACAGAAGAGAACTGAGAGTGGGGTTCCTAATTCACAGAAACATAGCTGGCAACATAGAGGAATACTATAGCATTAATGAAAGGGTGGTAGGTATCGTATTTAAATTGAATAAAAGATACAAGATGAAGGTAGTACAGGCTTACGCGCCTACATCCAGCCATGATGACGCTTCAGTTGAAAGCTTCTTTGAAGACGTGGAATCGGCAATGAGTAAGGTAAAAACACAGTATACTATAGTGATGGGCGACTTCAATGCAAAGGTAGGGAAGAAGCAGGCTAGAGACCAGGCAGTAGGAGATTATGGCATCGGTACTAGAAACGCCAGAGGAGAGCTACTAGTAGAATTCGCAGAACGCAATAATTTACGGATTTTGAATACCTTCTACCGAAAACGAGAAAACCGCAAGTGGACATGGAGGAGCCCTAATGACTAAAATAAGAACGAAATAGACTTTATAATGAGTGCACACCCTGGAATCGTGCAGGATGTGGAAGTGATTGGCAAGGTACGATGCAGTGACCATAGAATTGTACGGTCTCGAATTCGCCTAGACTTAAAGAAGGAACGACACAAACTGATACGCAAGAAGCCAATCAATCAGCTAGCACTAAGAGGGAAAGTACGGGAATTCAGAGTGTCGCTGCAGAACAGGTACTCAGCTCTTAGTGAGGAAACCAACCTTAGCGTGGATACAATGAATGATAATCTGACGAGTATCATTACGGAGTGTGCAGTGGAAGTTCGAGGCAGGGTAGTTAGACAGGACACTGGCAAGCTTTTCCAGAAAACGAAGAACCTAATTAGGAAGCGTCAATTCATGAAAGTGGCAAGTACAACAGACAAATTAGAACTGGCAGAGCTTTCGAAGTTGATTAATAGACGTAAGGTATGCGATGTAAAAAGCTATAACATGGAGAGAATTGAACACGCTCTGAAAAACGGAGGAAGTGTCAAAGCATTGAAGAGAAAACTTGGGATAGGCAAAAGTCGGATGTATGCACCAAGGGACAAAGAAGGCAAAATAACTACCGATATGGATAGGATAGTTAAAATAGCGGAGGAGTTCTACAGAGATCTGTACAGTAGCCGAGACAACCACGACCTTAATACTATAAGAACTAGCAGTAACCCAGATTACACCCCACCAGTAATGATAGAAGAAGTCATAAAAGCTTTGGAGAGCATGCAAAGGGGCAAAGCTGCTGGTGAGGATCAGGTAACATCAGATCTGCTGAAAGATGGAGGACAGATTGTGTTAGAAAAACTAGCCACCCTGTTTACGAGGTGTCTCCTGGCGGGAAGAGTACCAGAGTCTTCGAAGAACGCTAACATCATCTTAATACATAAGAAAGGAGATGACAAGGACTTGAAGAATTACAGGCCGATCAGCTTGCTCTCTGTAGTATACAAGCTATTTACAAGGAAGTTACAGAGCTGTTAATGACTTCAAAACCCTGTAAGTCTTGGGACCGATGATACTCGAAAACACATGCACCTTGCCGCTGTCGAGTACACGGTTGACAATCGGGAACGACGTAAAACGCTCTTCATACGAAGCCCAGTCGCTGGCAGACTCGTCGAAAGGTTCCAGCTGCCCTAGTCTCGGCGAAGTGCGTCCCCGCTGCCTCGGCCTCAGTCATGATGAAAGTCGACCACTTTGCACAGTGCAAAAAGACGGTCTTCTTCATCGAGCCAAACTTGGAAACACTTGCCTTCCAAATTGAAGAACTAAGGCTTTAAAATTCCGTTCTCGTCACCAGTTGTTGTGTGGTTGTCGATTCATGCGAAAGAGGAGCAGACAAGTTTTCTGGGAGTGAGTGACATTTATTGCCACATGTTTATCGTTGCATGGCCCAGTCCATGTAAGCCCTGGGCGAGATGCGGCGCATGCTTTTTATTCGTTTCATGCGCGTGCGCATTATCGGTTGATCAAATACGCCGCTTGGCTGTACACCACACTTAACATGTTGGAGTAATTACTAGAGGCAATAAAAATGCGCGCACAGAATGCTCGCGACCTTGACTGCGAAGATTTTCAACGCTGCGCACTCGGGTAAGAAGTGAAGTTTCCCACTGAACGCCACTCACCCGTCATCTCACGGGCCCCAACATGGCGGAGGTGACGTATACAACAAGGAGTGCTCCAGCGCATGTCGAAGTATTGAACGTCACACCGTGATATTTATTCCATTCCACGTGTGAAATTTATGCAATCTGTTGCTTGAATAGAAATAGAAATGTTGATAGATTAATAAAGCATACAAACACAATATGGGCGCGTTATACCTTATATTTTAATTCTCATAGAGTGAGATGCGACACTAAGCTGCTTTCACTTCGGTTGTGTTAACGTACTCGCCATTCTCGCATCGTGCCTGTGTGAGCACTGAGCATTCTTGGCGTACTTTTTGCCCGTGAAAATAATTTGAAGCACTGCAATGTAGCGAAGTTACAAGGCACATAATGGGTGCAAACAGTAGGCGTCGTATAAAACTTGCTTTCAGGCACTGTATGTTTTAAAATATGGCAACTACATTCAGAGACAGCTGATTGTATGATACGGTCTACTTCTATTTAACAAAAATACGGGTGGTAATTACTAGGGCAGTTTTGCTGGGTTTACAGTATTGATTGAAGTGGCTCTTCTAAAGGCAGACATATCGCGTCCTGCTCATCCGCTAAGTAGAACGTGGGATTGGGCTAGTTGCTAATTTGTTATTGAACTTCTCAGCAAAAAAATTTCAGACAAGGAACACAAAAGGCACAAGAGCACTCGTCCTCGTCTCATATTTTCGTCGTCTGAAATTTTTGCGCTGAGAAGCTAAATAATACTTACGAAGACTCGCTAGCTGCTTTCTGATGGCTTCGTGAATAAATGCACACGACAGTATGCTAGATAAGTTATTTAACCGAAATGCATGCAACAATAAACCCATAGCTGCAGAAAAAAATGTCTTCATCGTCGCGCAACAAAGAAATGCTGTCTCGGATGCGTTCACAGTGATGTTTCACTGAGCCACTGTTGCGGAAAAGCTCGCAGCTCAAGTTCGGCGAAAGTAATTCCCAAAGCAACAAGCGGGCAGAAATTTCCCAATTTCCTACGAGCCTCTCTTATATGATGAGACATCAAGCTGTCGGGGTTCACCTGTCATACCATTTTTAAGCTCGTACATTAAATACAGCCTCCAAGCAACGTTGGACCGAAGGCGCCCTACGTTTCCTCTAATAAGAAGTTGATTTATAGCAACGCTTTTGAAAAGGGTTTGAGCCATGGGAAACTCTCTGGTATCAACCGCGTCAATGTATTTTCTTCAATTAGTGACGTATTTGGCATAGAATAATTGAAATCTCAGCCTCGTCAGGGTATTGTGTAAGGATAAAAAAATTGACTAGAAAATTATGTGCATGAGATGAGTTATGTGAACCACTCGGATATTTATGGCTGGGCTTGTGTTTCCATAAGATTGAAAAATGGTTAGCAATGTACCTGGTTTGCCTGCATCTTTTATAAATATAGTGCAGAGGTAAGCAACCTTGTGAGCTAGAACGTGTGTTGTATGAACCCAACATGGTGGGGGGAAGCGGTGGATTTTAGGAGCAGGAGACGTTGGCTTATATCCAAATGAAAGGAAAAGAAATAACATGCTGCAAATTAACATTGTAATAAACTAGGATATGAACTATGCTCATTTTCAGTCCGCGTGTGACAAGGTTGTAATTGAGAAACTGAAATTACAAGCAGAAATATATTCCCTTTAACGCAACATTTTCTGACGAACTCGTTAGGCCACTCAGCGAATCTATTCTCTCTCTTTTTAGAGGACCTCTGCAATGAAATAAAACGTTGCCTGTCTAAGTTTGTATATGGGGGAGGGCGATGCTTAAAGCAAGCGACTTGTCTTTGTTCCTTCCTAAGTCGATTTGAGGTCAGAACTGTCATGGCAACTTAGTAACTGGTGCATAAATTACTAATTTCTGACGTCGAAATTGAGGAGTTGTCTGTGAAACTAATTTCACAATCGAGTCTCTTTTAAGGCAGACTGCGTAAACGCCCCGGCTCACTTATACACATAGAGCCATTGGTCACGTAAAAAAATAAACAAGCATGCATAGTACGATCCTCATTTGCCCTTCGGCTGGCAACGTTAACAGCCCCCTACCCACCCATTTTCCATTTTATGCACTTATGTGTTGTTTGACGCATAGGGTACGCTATGACAGCGCATGGTAATATGGTTACATAAAAATCCACTCCCACTAGGAATCAGTTCAGTGTGTACACAGCTACCCTCGTTTCCATGCACCTAGTCCCTCATTTTTTTTCCGCGGGCGAGATTGCTTAGCTTCTTGGTACAACTACGATTAAAAAGCAGCGTCTTCGACTCGTTGTGACAACTGTTTTAGCAACTATCACTCAACTGATAATATATAACTTATTTCCACTATCTAAAGTCAATCGTGAATGCTGAGCAGCTGCCTAAATAAACAAGAATGAAGAAAACCCACTAAAATTGCTTAAAATGTAGTAGTAGCAAATGCATGATCAGTAAAAGGTTCCAGCAAGGTTAAGCAAAGGGTGCGTCTGAATAAACCTCATCAACACGCCGAAGTTTCGTCTCTTACAAACCTACTGAATGGTTAAAATTTTGGTGATTTGATTGCTGCTTCCTGGCTATATTTCAGACTTAGGCAGAAATATAAAACACATTGTTGTATCTAAAAGCATAACTTGATGGCTTTTGTCCTTGTACTATACCTCACTTTTTTTCTTTCAATTGACTACGTTAGAGACTTGAGTTGAGTAGTGCGTTACATTAGCAAATTTAAATGTCAAGAAAGCCTCACGTCCAGCGCAACCTCAGAAGCGAAATCGGTAGTGAACGCAGTCGGTAGATGATCTACATATTTGTCTTGTTCGAATATGGCTAACCAACCACCATGCCTGAGCACCTTCTGCTATTTTCAGAGCGCTGGAAAGGGTTAATGGGTGTATGACAACAACTGTATCAGTTTTGGTACACAACCTAAATCTCGACAAACTGTCAAAACAGACGACAAAATGTGCGTCACACATTGCGGCAGGTGATATTTCAAACAGAAAAAAATAAACTCTTGTTGTACAATAAGCTATCGGATTAGGAATGAATAACCTAGATATTTTTGAGAAAGTGCTTCGCAATGAAAGAATGACTTCGTCAACTCAACATGAAAGGCAGCAGTCTGGCAGTGCCCTGCGAGCAGAGCACCCTCAACACCGCATTCGGGCACGTGGTGTCATGACCCGAAAAAGTATTGGCCTTGTATCTGCATGTTAATCTGCAAATAGTCGTCGAAAGACGATATTCTTGTGTGTAGAGAGAGTGAACAAAACATTTATTTGATGTTCTGCGCAAGGAAATCGGTGAATGGTATTCTGGAAGCGCTGCGTTAGAGTGCAGTGGAGGTGAACGAGCGTGCAGCGGAGGCGAACGAGCGCATCAAGGCACGTCACACGTGAGACATGACCGCCTTCTGGCAGTTTTCTGAGAAAACAAAGCGCGTGGCTATTAGGCGGGTGTGTGCGCCCATCTCAAAAGTGATATTGTGTAGAACGCAAGGTGACGTGCAGGTGCCACCACCGTCTCGTCTTAGCAAAGCCTTGGAAACACTCGTCTTTCCGTGCAAGCGTTGCATGGTCAGCGCAGCGTGATAACCGCTATGGTCTTTATTATTATTTATGTATGCCTTTTCTAGTAAAAGACGCACATGCAGAATATATGCGTGTTGTTACGACTGCCCCAGACATGCGCAATATTTGCTTTTTGTTTGATGATTGCACAAGCATGAACGCTCAACCTTGAGCAACATCGGTGGGCCCTGCGGATGGGGTCAGCCGTTTCAAGTTCCCGATGCCGCTCGGAGTGAACCAACACACGAATGTACAGACAGACAGGCAGACAGACCAAACTTTTTGCGTCAAAGTTCCCCAAGAAAGACTATCGTCTTTAAAAAAATGGCCCCGTATCTGCATGGTACATTGCGAATGCCGCCGAAAGACGATATTCTTGCGTCTGGAGAGAGTGAACAAAACAATAATTTGATATTGTGCGCAAGAAAATCGGTGAAAGGTATTTTGGAGGCACTGCGTTAGAGTGCCTCGAGCGTGCAGCGGAGGCGAACGAGCGCATCGAGGCACGTTGGACGCGAGCGCCATCTGCCAGTTATCTTCGAAAACGAAGGAAGGCATGCGTGTCTGCAGAGAAAGATGCGTGTCATTCTTGAAGGCGATAAGATGTACAACGCAAAGCGACTGATTGATGCCACCACCATGTCGTTTCAGCAAAGCGTTGGTAACACTGGCGTTTTTTAGCACTGCGTTGCACTGTCAGCGCAGCGTGTTTAACGCTACGGTTCTTGGAATTACTTGTGTGCGCCGTCTCTTGTATGAAGGATACATACAAAACATCGACGTGTTGTTACGGTACCTCAGATATAACAATGGTTGTTTTTAAAGACGATAGTATTTCTTGGGGAACTTCGACGCAAAAGTTTTGGTCTGTCTGTCTGTCTGTCTATCCGTCCATCCATCTGTCCGTCTATCTGTACATTTGTCTCTTTGTCCACTCCTAATGGCTCCGGGTACTTGAAACGGCCGACCCCATCCGCAGCACCCACCAACGTTGCTCAAGATTTAGCGTTCATACTTGTGCGATTGCCAATTAAAAGAGAATGATTGCGCATGTCTGGGGCATCATAGCAACACGTATGTATTCTGCATGTGCGCCTTTTACTATAAAAGGCATACATAGTCCATTTAAAGAACCGTAGCGCTTATCACGCTGCGCTGACCATGCCATGCTAGCACGAAAAGGCGAGTGTTTCCAACGCTTTGCTAAGACTAGACGGTGGTGGCACCTACCCATCGCATTGCGTTCTATACCTTATCACCTCTGAGACGGGCGTGCACTCCCGTCTCGAAGCCTCGCGTGACGTGACTTGATGCGCTCGTTCGCCTCCGCTGCAGGCTCGAGGTACTCTAACGCAGCGCCTTCAGAATGCCATTCACCAAATTTCTTGCGCAGAACATCAACCAAATGTTTTGTTCACTCTCTCCACACGCAAGACTTTCGTATTTCGACGACATTTGCAGATAACATGCAGATACGGGTCCAATTTTTATTGACAATCGTACAAGTATGAACGCTGAAGCTTGAGCAATACTGGTGCGCGCTGCGGACGGGGTTGGCAGTTTCAGTTATCGTTACGGGCAGACAAAGAGACAAACGTACAGACAGACAGACAGACAGACAGACAGAGAGACAGACAGACAGACAAACAGACAGACAGACAGACAGACAGACCAAAATTTTGTCATTGAGGGTCCCCAAGAAAGATTATCGTCGTTAAAAAAGGCGACCTTCAGCGCTGGCTGCTTCTGGAGTCTCGGCGAAAGTCAGGAACATTCAACCGCACTTCGGGAAGACAGACCTGCAGGTAACTTAAAGGCATGCGTCCCGTCTCTGCCACCTCGATTGCACTTCCAGAAAGCGTATAATATAAAAGTGCTTTGCACCTCAGGTCTTATCTAGCCCGAAGAAGCTGGCCAGGCTTTGACTGAGAGAACTGAAATATTTATTGATTCCTGTTCGCACTTTTTTATGTACTATTACCCGATGAGGCACTGCCGAAACTTGACATATGAAAGCAATTTTTGAGTAATTGTAGTTTCCTAGTCATAGCAACTATACAAGGAAGATAGCGGTTGGAACCGCTGTAGAGTTATTTACTTGTCATAATTGTTACTCGCAGGAATCCTGACAAAACTTATGTTTCGGTGGTCACGATTGCGTCAAATGCTGAAAAATCGCTGAGCAAATCATTTCGCTGTAATCAAAGTTTCGAGAATTACACATGTCTTCGCTAGGACACCAAGCGCACGTAATATAACGTAAGCTGTGCGCGCTGTGGTGATTTCATCAGCACTTTGGTCAAAAGCCGGAAACAAGTTTCACCACGTGGTGCTCCAATTAAAGTTCAGCTTGATATCACTATCGAACGCAAATAAGTAGTTCATCTTAGGTCGCATGCTTTGTTATTACAAGTTTCGTTTTAAGGAACGAAAACATTTTTTAATTTTGCCGTTCACTGTAGCATAGAGGAAGCTGCCGTATGACAATGGGGGAAAATATCTAATAATCATTACATTAAAATATTATCTTCTCCAAATAGAACACTGTATTCATAAAACTAGTCACGTAAAAAAACTGTATTTGTTTTCGATTGAGGTTGAAAGCTAATCGTAGATTCAGCAACACGTTGTGTAAGTTGGGTCTGAATCTAGACCATAATGGTAATTTCCTGAATCATGTGATTTTTTTTGTTGCAAAAAAAAAAGATGTAATTGATCGCTAAACACTTTGACCTGTACGGCAAGGTGTGCCTTATGTGAAGTTAGCATTCAGTTGCACAAATATTCATGAATAGCACCCCAATATTGAAAAAAAAATTCATAACTAGACCAATTCCCCTATTCTTGCAGAGCGTATCCAGAAAAAACTGCAGTAATATTATTGAGCTTCGAACAACTTACATAAAAACCTTTGCTTAATATGTAAACCACAGTTGGTAATGAAAGAAAAAAAAACGATTTTCTATGAAAATGATTTCGATAAACTACGCTGAGACGAGACTCTACATAATTTGAAATTGCCTCACGTGACCAAAATATATTTTTCGCTTCGGAATATTTTGAAAATTCACTGTTTTCAGTGCACAAAATAGCAAATCACTACCTGCGGTATTTGCGATAAGTGCCTGTGATTCGCTTTACTTATACACAAAGCTATCAGTCGACAGTTACAAGTTCAGAACGGTATGCTTCAAGATTGCAATTTTTGAGAGCATAAATTTTAAAAACGCGCTTGTTATTGTTGCAGCTTTTTGCGGGTTTATCTTTATGGTATCTTCACGTGCACAGCTTAGCTGATAGGTAGGCTGGGAACGTGCATTTTGAAGCCATGAGTCAAAACATACTCATTTCCCCCAAAAATGTTTAGCAGCGTATGTTGTATTGGAGCACAATTAGAAGTTCGATATTGAAAAACTATTAATGACTTGTTCATTTAGGGTTAGGTTAAGGTTATCACTTATTCAAGTTTCTGTTATTTTTTTCATGGCCACCACTATTCACCAAAATTGCCGTAATACATCGGCACCGGGGAGTAGGAAACTTAAGGTTGCCTATACGTGCATCCTGACGACGTATGGGTTCATGAACGGCGAAGTGCCGCCAAGTATATCGATCCGGCCATGAATAGGGGAATCGGAGTTCTCCTTCCGCAACGGAGGCACCAAGGTGAGGCACCCGGGTCTCGAGGAAGGTGCGCTCTCAACTTGCACTGCCGACAGGGAATGCGGCAAGCGAAGCGTGCAAACAACGACTCACACATGAGCGCAGAGAGGTCCATAATCAGCGTTTCTGCTTACTAAGCTCCCTTACCATTCCGCTGAAGGCAGGTACGTTGTTCTACTTGTCTCGTTGCCTTCTCGCTGGGAATCCACATCAGGTCTTCATTTTTTGGAGCAGAAGAGGAACAAGCTCGAAAAAGAGAAATACGTCTGTGGTACTGCACTCCTTTGTTTCTCAGCAGAAGTGGACGAGCAGGAAACGATAGGTTTCGTCTAATAGAAAAACGAAAGAAAAGAAGATGCGCAGGGTGGTTCAGGGGCATTTACGGACGTCAAACGTAAAAGTTTTTTACTTCACCTAAAGCATTTTAACAACATTTTTTCTTCACATTGTTTTGAGTCTATATGCTGTGTAATAAACATGCGTTTTGCTATAAGGTGTTTCATTAATTGGTTTCTTTTGAGGCTGAAACATGCAGTGGCAGATGCGCCAGAAATTCAGGCGCGTATAAAAGGTACCATAATTTTTTTTAGAATACAGTTTGATATGCAAATATATAAGGACTATTACTTAGGTCGATTGTGAAAAAACTAGACTGCGAATTGGAACAAGGAAATACTCCTATGGCAGTCGGGCAGCAGATAGTCACCAACAGATTCGTATGTAAGCAAGGACACTGTGGCACACGGAACGCCGCATATAAAGTTATTTTTCTATACCCATGGATTGATCAATTTTCTGAAATGCGCTCTACATTCCTGTTCACTGGGAAAAGCGGTATCGTCATAAGATATTTTCTTTCACCAGTCATCACCAACTTATAAGAATGCTTTTTCTGAACAATATCAGCAACTTATAATTGCTGCCGAGGCGTAATAAGGACAATTTGCAAAATTTTTACCAGTGCCATGGTAAAAGTGAAAATTCAAGATCACGGAACACAATCCAATAAAAAATGACCTGTAAAGTTCTGAGTCTTCTTAGAGAGACTTTATGTGGGCATTTTTTGTGATGAGATGCCACGTGTTACGTACCTTTACGTTAGATGGACATATTTTCGATGTACACTATGTAGAATACGTTTACCATGAGATACAAGTGTGGAGGACATTTTGTCTTAACTACCTCATCCTAAGCTCAACGTATGAAACATGCAGCCTTCCCCGTGACGCCATTGCATCTACATCATTAAAGGTTTTCAACGAACTTAGAAAGGTTGAAGTAGAACCACGTAATGCAAAATCCGGAAAGGGTGAGAGGGCAGTGGTGAGTCCGCAATTCATCGTATTTCTCACCGCGTAAAATATATTGTCCGACATTTCAAGACTGATTTTCCACCAAAAATATGCTCAACAGACTCTGTGCCGGAATGAATGAGTTGTCCTCGAATGCGAATATGTCGTTGAGCAGAACGTGCCCAGTCAAGCACCGCATGCTGTTTATCCCTTGCAAAACCAATGTTACCTATTCAATTCTAATGTCTTGCGGTAATATTTATGTGGGCCACACGGGGTGTTTCTTTAACAGTCACTTGCCTGACTGCTATACCTCTTGAAAGAGTGCGTTGTTTACCCATTTGTCTGCCCACTGTGGCGCCTGCAGTGACACCCCATAATTTTGCCGTGCCAGCACCATTTATGGACACACGGATTCTCACTTAGGAGCAATCGCTGAAGCCTTCACCATCAGCAGAAATTGGGACACGTGTGTTAGGTCACTGTCGATTGCGTTACTTGATTGCGAGCAGACTTACTTGGAGAACATGTAATGATGCTACAAGTGTACTGTTTCTGTCATGTGCTTAGGTTCCATGTGCGTGTTTAGCCCTCCCTTTTTTCTGTTTTGCTTAAATAAATCCTTCATTTGTCTCTCAGCGCTCGTGTTCTCAAGTGCTCAAGTGCTTCTGCGTTCTTTGCTTTTGTGCTGCTTTATATTGTAACAAGGGCAAAAAATTCAGAAATGACTGTCCCCTTCACGTTAGGGTCGATTAATATTTTAAATTTATTAATAGGTAACCTTTCATCGATTTATCTTTTTTCCGATAATGGCTTTCATTGCGGTATTTTAATCAATTCATTGACATTTTCATGAGTTCTTTAAAAAGGGCATATAACTGTTGGAGAAGCATTGTTTGTGCTTGATCTCGAGCGGGGTCATACTGTCAGACATGGTAGAGATCCGAGATCACTTGTGGACGTTCCCGCCTTCGTGAAATTCGCGCTTCGCCGAGTGGACAGAACGATAGTGCCGTATTTGGTGATGACATGAATTTAACGATCAATGGTCTTGGTTTATGGTGGATATCACAGCATGTCACATTTTGTCGAAGCTCGCCTATTCGTGTGCACCGAAATCGAAGGTGTTTTTTGGCGACCACATATCGAACAGACATAACGGACGCATGCTGCAAGGTGGAGGTTTAGGCCATATCGCTAAGTGCTAAGCAGAGATGAGGAGGAGAAGCAGTAAAAAAGACGCTGACACAATGAAACGGCATCCTTTCTTCATTCGTTAATTAGATAATGCTGACGCCCTCATTAACACTACAATTGCACACTGACGTGACATTTTCTTAGAGGCTCCCCATGCAAGATTGTACGGCAATATACTGGCCTCAAATAAACCATCGGTATAGAAGTCACACTCTATCCAGGTGGTGCTGCGAAAAATGCCGCCACCAGCGCCCCGACCGACGCTCCGGCCATAAAGGGTAATGCAGAGAGAGCCGTCCGCAAGCGAACGTGCATAGAACCCTCCTGTTTTGTCGGTCTTGAGGCGTGGTTTCTTGAAAGTAAGTACCTGGCAAGCTTCTTCAGTCAATCCTACCTCGCTTCAGAAAAGCAGGAAGCTCATCAAAGCTAACGGCGGGTACAGCGAAAAAGATGTTTCAGTTATTTCTGTTTTGTAATTTAAGTGCAAGCGAACATCGTATGACATCGAGTTTGAGGCAAGCACTCCGACATGCGTTATTGAACACCTAAAAGCGTTAAACTTGGGCATACACATGATGCCAAAGCGATGAAGTACGTACCTGAGCCATCTATTCTACGATCTGTGAATCTCGCTTTATCTGGCACGAATGGCCCTGACGATTTTCGTTTTTGCATTTGCATTTTCTATTCAATCTCTAGCTTCCTGTGCGTTTAACTGTTGCTAAAATGTTCTGTTGACGGTTTTCTTCCGTTCTATATACTGCAAATAGGGATAAATACGTGTCCACTTTCTCAGTGAACATTGACAGGCAAAACCGAGGCCTCCGAGATATCTCCGGCAATCGCGATAACCAACGGTAAGAAAAACCCGATTGTGGTCGCGATCAGTTTGCGATTAACCTGTGTGGCATACGTGTTCGCATTTCCTATATAGTTAAAGCTGGAACTTGGAGCCTCCAAAGCCCTACGTGCGTAATTCTGCGTCGTGGCGACCACTTCAGATTATCGGTGGTCACGGAGTGTGCGATGTTTATCGCGCGCGTCACCTGTCCACTGTTGAACGGCGCAAATGAACCACGGTCAGAGGCTCTGGTAAGCTTCATAATCAGAATTACCACGATTCTCCGTGGTGAGGACCTGACGCACTATCCTATATCACCTACATTATCACACTTTCTTATGCGACCGGCTGTGGAGACAAGAATAATTCGCTTACCCAACACGTTCTCAACGGCCTGTATCCAGGGCTCTCACCGTTCTGCTTCGCAAAGTCTGCGCAAATCAGCAAAACTGAAGTCCTTTACATTCGTGGCGATTCTCAACGCAACAGTAGCGTCGACTGGGTTCTTTTTGTAAAGTGCTGAGCTTTTGCGTCCGCTCTTGTTTTCGCCGTCGTTTTGACGAGTTAACCAGCAAGCACATTATGGCAGTTCGAGGACGCGTACAACTAGCGAAGATAAATTTGTAGCAGTCTTTTTAAGTGTTTTTTGTGCAAATGCACCAAATATTTAGCTGAATCTTTGTTTCGTATGCTGTAGTTGCACCTAATTGCACATTAAACTGTGTAAGAGAGTCGGGCTTTGCACTACTCAAAACTGCATCGACAGTTGGCGCTGCGGGTCTGCAAAACTTCAGAGTCTGACGTCTCTACAGGCATTTGCGGGAAGTAGAGCGACATAAGCTTTTCCCGCTGGTAAAAGTTAACGGGAGTCACGCAAGTGGACTTCACTTATTCACATCGTCTTTGCCTTCACTCGGAGCTACTCGCACATCGCTCATCACACGTACTGGTGTGTGACAACAACGACAACAACAACAATAATAATAATAATAATAATAATAATAATAATAATAATAATAATAATATAATAATACAGTGAAGTTCTTTTTGCTTTCATACAAAGGAGAAAGCCGGGGCGAAAGGCTGGGGTGTCTGACAAAGTCCTCAGCTTCATTGTACAGCCTGGCGACAGTTAACAAAACAATATACCTACATACATGACATAATGAATAGATAAATCAGCTACACTTGCAAGTACAACAAAATAAACTCTTCTTAAGCATATAGCAGTGAAAACGTCATACTTAACAGAGACCAGAGTCGAATAAATATTTCTTGTTTCCCTTTTGAATACTTTCATTGAAACATGAAAATTAACATTTGTAGACATTTTATTCATAGCCACAGTCACCTTATAAGTTACTTTTTGTTTGCCATATATAGTACGCGTCTTAGGGACCTGCAGGCTTTGTTTTCGAAAATGGTATGTATAATTAGTCAAAGCTTTGAATATGTAAATGATTGACATTAAATATGCTGCAACAGACAAAAAATTGACTTGATTCACTTTAAGCAAAGCATAGTGACAAAAAATGTCGAAGTGGGAAGATTCTGGGGACTGCCTCAGTAACCATGAATGTACCGCAAAGCTCTCTCTTGAAGTACTTGTATTTTCTGATTGTTAGTAGTCGCAGGCCAGACCGGAATACAATAGGTTAGTTTAGAATATACAAGCGCATAGTACATCTGTAGGTGGTAATGGTAGTGGTGGTGGTGGTGGTGTTGCAGCAGGCGGGGTTAGCCTGGCCTGCATGGCCGGCAATGATTCTGCCTGAGCATCTCCGTGAATTCGGAAATTGTCACCACGTGTCAGACAGCCCAGTGTTTCGCAGGAAGACCAACAAAATTCGTTGCACGTTGCTCCTAGTTGCCGCGGGTACTTCAGGAAAAATGACGTCATCAACTGTCCGGTGCCTATGACAGCCTTTTTGCAAGGTGCGGATCATCGCTGCTCTTTGCACATCAAACTCTGGGCAAAGCCAAATGAAATGTTCAATATCCCTGCTGTCACCGCAGAAGGCACAGAACGAGGAAGCGTATCTCCCAGTCTTGAATGCCAGGCCGGGGTGTATGCGGAGCCGGTTCATTATGCGGTGCAACAGCGTCGCTTGTTCACGAAAAAGTCCATGAATTACACATGCTTGGTGTGGAGACTTGTAGGTCGTCTTGAAATGATTGCGTATCACATCTTTGTTGTTCTGGTAAGCCTTGAGAGTTCTTACTCTTGGAACAGATGTCCGTGCTTCGCATGCAAGGACATCAGCTTTTTCATTGCCTTCAATGCCAACGTGAGATCGGATCTACTGAAATTTTATATAAAAACTCTTGCCAATTAGTTGTTTAATTAGACGCAGAGATGGCCTGGTGAACTTTTCTTTAAGTAGGCTACGATGCAGTCTTTGTAGCGCCGATTTGAAGTCCCCCAGCACTACAACATCTCGTCCATAAAAGTATCGCAATTTTCGCAAAGCCGCCGTGATTGCAGCGCTTTCTAGCTGTTGTGGACGAAACCACTCGATCCAGGTGGCCCGACCATGATACACCAAGACAGGGTATGCAGAAAGCCGCTGCGCAGCTATCCGTTTGTGTGCACACTGATCCATCGGTGTACTCTTGTAGGTGACCGCGGTACATGGTGCTCAAGCGGTCTAGCACAAGAAATTTTGCATCCGCGGCTGCACTGGTGCGCTTCGCTGGTAGCTTGGGTACGCTGAAGTTACACGCAACATCCACAAAGGACCATGGCTGGTCCACAGGGCGCCGGTTAGGCAGCTTCAAGCCTAAATATCGAAATATGTTCAGTGCCGCGTTGAAATGTGAGCCACTTCTTGCTCTTAGCCGCCGGAAAAGCACCACGCCTGCGAAAGACTCACCCAGTTGTGACAGCTGCTGCGTCAATAAGGCCTGAGACGCCAAAAGGCGGAGCGGAAGAGACTCGCCTTCATTGATGACCCTGTTTGAAACCGCCTGAGGAACTCCCATCGCCAAGCGAAGACCCTTTCTGGGCACAGCCTCTAGGCGTTCGAACTGGCTCGGTGATGGTGATATCAGGGGCAGCTGATAAAGAATGCGGCTTGTTATAAGTGCAGCATTCAATTTAAGCATGGACATAGAATTGTTGCCCCAACGTACCCCTGCCATGCGATGAAGAGCGTTGATCTTTTGCACTGATGCAGTGACTATACCATCAACCACACGTCGCCGTAATAGCTTGTTGTCGATGGCAATGCCCAGGAAACGGACACTTGCTGCACGACGAATTGAGTGGCCTCGAATATTCAGTGACAGACGTGTTGACTTCCATCTCGCTCCCGGGAAGAGCATGAAGGCTTTTTTTTATCCGCTGATAAAGATAGGCCAAGTGTCAACAAGTGGCGCTCAATGATTGAAATAGCGCTCTGTGCTATCCGGGCCAAACGTTTGTGCTGGTACCCTGAGATCCAAATGCAGATGTAATCGGCGTAGATGAATATTTCAACTGCTTTCAGAGCTAAGTGCAGAGTGTCAGGAAGGCTGGCCATGGCAGCGTTAAAAAGCAAGGGAGATAGAACACTTCACGGCGGGAGGCCATGGGATACGCGTCTCTCTTCGCTCATTACATTTCCTAGCTTAACCCGGACACAGCGGTCCTTGAAAAATTCATGTATGAACCGAAGAGCATTTCCCGACACACCCATGGCTTGGAGCCCGTTCACCATGCCTGCCTGAAGCACACAATCATATGCCTTGGCAACTTCCATGAAGACAGCGAGTGTCGAGAGTCCGCTGACGTGGTGGTGCTCGATGTGACTTAATAGGTCCAAAACACTGTCCTGGGCACTCAGTCGTGAGTTAAACGTCTCCACCATACTAGTACAAGACTAGTCACCTTGTAGAGACAGCAAACACTTTTGCTTATTTCAGACGCTAATTTTAAGACATACGTGTTCCAGGAAAGGTTCTGGTGGAACCAGCCACCGAGAAATTTTATAGGCTCAAGCTCATGTATTATTACGTGTCCAAACTTAATATTTACCTTGAAGAAATATGCAGCATTAATGGGTCCAAAAATGATATAGCTGGTTTTCGATAAATGTGAAGAAAAGACGATGGATTTTAGCAATGATTGCAGGTTACCTAAGTGCCCGTTTACCATACAATCTGCTTGTACAAGAGAATCAGCTGTAAAAAATATACTTGTATCATCAGCATACATGATCATGTCATGAGAACCTGGTAGTGTGGTTAAATCACTGATATATAATAAAAACAATAGTGGTCTTAGTATGGAGGCTTGAGGTACTTTGAAGTGACAGTTAATTGGTTAGATGTAATTTTATTCACTCGTACGTACTGCATTCTATGACTTATGCAATTTTACACAAAGTTCAGTGTAATACTATGCACACCGTAGTAGTTTAACTTCTGTAAGATGTTTTTTGTTGTACGCAGTCAAATGCCTTTCGAAAATCTAAGAACATACCAAAGGTGTGAAGCTAGTGTTCTATGTTTTTATTTATTTTATCTTTAGTAGCAAACAGCGCTTGCTCTGTGAACTTTTTTTAGAAAACCGTACTGACAAACAGATATTATGTTGTGCGTAGTTAAAAAACATTCAAGCATGCAATTTTTGAATCCTTCAAATAATTTCGAAAACACTGGCAAAACAGAAATTAGTCCATAGTTTGACATGTTCATTTTGTTATGACCGTTGTATATTGGACTCACCTTGGTAATTTTTTGTTCATTAGGAAACACATCTGTAGTAAACATCAGGTTAGCAAGATAAGTCAAGATGTCAGACATGAAAGGCGCAACGTACCTAATGGGAACTGATCCTATATAGTCGTGACCTGGAGAAACATCATTCCTAACTTGTTGATGAAAGTCACTATTTCCTGTGGGGATGTGGGTGAGAAAAACAAAGACTTTGATGAAGAAATAGTAGCGTTGTTGAATGCATTTTGAGGTTTACGTGGATCACCGAGTGGTTTACCAACATTGACAAAGTACTCATTTAAAGCACAGGGTAAATCAAAACCGGACAACATTCCATTCGGCGTACTAATCTTGTTCAGCGCATTATCTTTCAGTTTTGATAGATTAGTTACTTCTCCTCATACTTTCCTACTGTCGTTTTGAATTTTGGTGAATCGCTAAATAAAATAATTTGTTTTCAGTGTCTTTATTTCTTTATTCAGTTGATTTCGGTACTTTTGGAATCTCTTCAAAGACTGGGTTCCTGGTTCCGAATAAAGGAATGGTACATATTGTTCTTAGTGCAAATTTTTTTGAGTAAGTGTTTATTTATCCAACTCTTTCTAATATTTTCCCAGTTATTTCTTCTTTTATATAGCAGGAAAGCGTTGTTATGGGCGTCTGAGAAATTGGAAATAAATTTAGGTATGCCAAATTTACGTCACCAATATTGCATATGGTATTCCAATTTATATTTCGAACGAGAAAATGAAATTTGTTTAAATTATCTTCATTTATTTCTCGCGTTAAATAACTATCTACTGTAACTTTACGTTCTCGCACTCTTTTGACAGAGCGAAAAACTGAAATATGATCACTAATATCCGACTCTTTTATACACATTCAATTACTACTTGGTTGAATGCTTGTAACACAGACATCTCAAAGAGTGGCAGTGTGAATAGTAATTTTGGTTGCTAAAGTAATGTGATTGGAACATGCTAAAGATAAAATAAGACTGTTGAAATCGCTAGTGCTCGGATCGTCAGGCTATATATTTATGTTAACGTAACCCAAGAACACAAATTGAACAGTGGTATAATTTTATTTTTCAAGCAACGTTTCAAGAAATTTTAAAAACTGTCTCTTATTTGCAGTCCGTGGCCTTTAAATTGCTGCAAATTAAATTAGACAGTGATACAGTCAAACATTCAATACTGGGAGTCATTATTGAGCAGTCCTCGAGTACAGTGTGCAGGTAGCGGCATATACCATAAATAGCAAGGCCTCCACCTCTTTCGCTAGAGCGTAGGAGACCGTTGTATGCGCAGTTATTGAAATGAAGGTGATGGATATGTGTGAGCAGCCAAGTCTCAGAAAACACCAATATATCAAATTCTGTTGGTGATGACGTGAAAAAATTATCGAGTTCATCCCCTTTGTTTTTAATGCTTCTTACAATAAAGTGGATAACAGATAGTTCTTGGTGTCGGTTGTGGAATTTAGCGTTTAACCCTTATGAAAAAATTCAATGTACTTCAATAAACAGGCTAATGTCATTCGACATCACAATCTTTAAACTGTCTAATGTCAGTCTTCTGCGCTTTCCTAATGCGTACCTAATGTGAGTCTAGTAGTAATTGGTCACCATTAGTCTATAGAGTTATGACAGAGTTTCTGATGGCTACAGTCTAGCGTAAGTCTATAGAGTTATGACAATAGAGTTTCTGATGACTATAGTCTAGCGTAAATCTATAGAGGCCCGACACGAGAGTTTCTGATGACCATTGGCTAGCGTTAGTCTATAGAGTCCTGACATCTGAGTTTCTGATGGCCGTTGTCTAGTGAAGTGCTATCGAGCATATGCATTAGGTTGACATCAAACGTCGCGTTGTAGACTAAGGCTCTATGCCATCAACAGAACATTTGCTGAAAAGCAGATAAATAAATCGCTTCATTATTAATATGAAAGTGTGCACAAATTACAGGATTGTAAAGGAAATACCGTCAGACCACTTCCACCAATGAACAGATCATATTTTTTTACACATCAGAATCTTTCGAAGCCGATAAATAGTGCTGCAAGTATATAATGCCTGCATTTGGAAACACGCATTACACTGTCAAGCAATTCAGTTCGGATAGGACAATAAGTGGAGCTAGTTCGTCCTTGTTTACAATTCTTGCGAACGACTGTTTTATAAGTACAAACAAACAAACACCAAATAAGACATTTCCAGCAATAACTGCATTTGTATTTAATTTTGGACTTTGCACTGATGATAGAGACTTTTGTAGCACCGTTGTGGCGGCACCGCTAATGTAGTTAAAACCTCCAAGAGAGAACATAAAAACTTAGAAGGCACTGGAGCATACATTTTAGCGCACCACATGAATAGACATTACAACTTATGAGTTATGCCTTTTTTAAATGGTGATATACATTTATAAGTTATATTAAATAATCCCTCTGGTATAAATGTCGAATCACATAGCCTTGACTTCATGCAGCATTGAAAAAAAAAACTAGCCACTATACATCAGTTCAGAGGGCTGCCGATTGATCAGTAATTGGAGAGAAGCCAGCTATCACGAACAGAGGAATCAGCTGAGTCAGCTTCTCTAAGGCAATATTGCAGAATAACCTCCTTTCACGATTCCATTGACACCCAATGTATGACTACGGCATGCAACAATGGGTCTATATTCCAAAACTTTGTTTTACACAAAGCTTCCACATTACAATTCCTCTTCTTTAACGGAGAACTATTGAGGGCTCATGCTCAGAGGTGCAAAGTCATAGGCGTGTGCAGGGTTTTCCTACACTTGGGTGGCAGGGAGGTTCACCACGGCACTCCCCCTTACTTAATTAAGTAAGCTTTAGCCCCCGTCTTAGTTAACAAGTTGGGGGAGAGGGGGGCTGCCCCCACTCTTATGCGCACGCCTATGTGCAAGATGAAATTGAGCAACAAACAGGCACATGAAATGTAGAGCTACGTCTAGGTGATACAGCTACACAACGCTAGTGAAAACAATTAAAAAATGGTGCTTTTTGTAACCTACAGTATATTACACGGATATGCATGGTGTAACAAGTTACAGGTTGTTTCTACACATCTTTCTACAAGCAACAGGTTGGAGGAAGCAAGCAAAACATTTTTGTAACCTTGATTAATTTTGCATATTAATCAATGGCTAAAAATACATTATTTAGGTACCTTGAAAAGGTGACAAAACCTTTATAAAAAAGGAAATATTTTTACCTAGCTCCATGCTTTAAAGTGCACAGTTGCCCATGTACACTAGCCAGTATTGCAAACTATGAAATTGATCGCTGGTCATCAATAAGCACAAGAATCTACACTGGGGTGTGTTGGCATTTAATGAACGTCTTGATAGGACAAGTATAGGAACTCTTTCTAAAAACGTTCAACAGCAGAAAAAACATGCACAATCAAAAGGGTGACAACACGAGCTAGCACTACTTTGTGTCCTCTCCCTTTTCTCTGCTGATATTTTGCCGTACTTTACAAAAGTTTCTAGGCGATGAATTACCAACCCGACCAAACACTTGCGTTACTCAAGCATTTAAGGAAATAGCACATCACAGTGTTACACTCATGACTATTTTAGACCAAGCAGATGCCCAAAATATCGCCTGAACCCTTACGTCACAAAGATAATACTCTTTAGAGTGTATGTAGGAGCTCAGCGAGGAAATAAAATGTACACTCAGGAGTGAACAGCATCATGAGCTAAGATGCCGACACAGAAAGAATAGTGGATGGACCAGTCCATGTTTTTTCTTGCACTCTTGATTCCTACCAAGTACGTACCAACATGCCCTCTATGATCGGCATATATGTACAGTACTCGCGGATTGAAACAGGACATTCGTAGCACATGGCCGCCAATGCATGTGCCGCTGCTCATGGGTGCTCGCGGAACCAGTATGTCACTGTTGTATAGAGTGAGGGCGAAAACAGCTAAAGAGCAGGCTTACTCCTTCCGGTCGCTAAAGAGTTGGCATTTAGTTCACAAAGTGCACACTGCCAGCGTGACGCAGCAAGGCTCGCGCTTTTTTGCATGCATGTAGCCTGAATCGATGGGTACTGTGCGAACCATTTATATTGTGACGCTAGCAGACAACGCTCTCGATCGGCGCCCTTCGATGATGGGGCACGTAGCCTGCGCAAGTAAGTAATTGGATACCGCTAAGATGTTGCGCCTGAAATGCGCTCGCTGATATAATAAATGGCTGCACAAAAGCATAAGAAGTTTTTCTAGCTTTTTGTCACAATGAAAAAGAAAAGCACCAGCCATGGGCCTGTTTCCGTGCAGCAATAAAACAAAAACTAAGTACTTTCTTGTCTTGCCCCAAGCAGTGAATAGTGCAGCTATTTTGCGTGGCAAGCATTTGTAGAGCTGTCGGCCACAGAAGAATGAGCGAGCTTCTCACCTTTTTATTCAACAATAGGCCGCAGTTTGCCCTAATGACACTAATAAAAGATATTATTTCCATGTTGCATGAAGGAAAGAATGCCACACATTTTCTTTCTTTTGAGACAGAAACCACGAAGTAAACTTTTCATGGTTTTGTGCAGATGTTTATCATGTCTACAAACGCGCACAAGGCGAAATCTACTAACTGAATCCTGCGTCTTACTTGCACAGCATGCGTACTGCATTGCCTAAGCACGCATAACGAGAGGGTTGTCTGCTGGCGTGGCAATAAAAGTGGTGTGCAGCGGCGAGGCAGTTTGGTAGACATGCGAATGTGCGTGAGCCTTGCAGCGCTGCCCTGGTAGTGTACACGTGGTGAGCTACAGGCCAACAATTTCGTAATCGGAAGGAGTAGCCATGCTCCATAGGTCTTCCTTGTATCCCCCTATACCACAACGCAACACATTGGTTCTGCGCGCACCCACGAGCAACGACACATGTACCGTCGGCGACACGCTCCGAGTGTCCTGTTTCAATCCGTGAGTACTGTACTTCCAAAAGAGCATGATTCATTCCACAATTTAACTTTGCAGTCCAACAAGGCTATTCAAGGCACTATCACACAGATTACACTTCCCTGCATGATAGGCCTCTATGTCTTGTGAGCTGTGTTACATAAACACATTCATGGTATTGTCATGGATTGTAGTGGGAACGTGTTCTAAACAATGTGATGAAACACGAGTATGTGCTGCCTCCCAAGAAATGCTGTCCTTAATTGAGATGATCAAACTCTCAGGCATAAGAATTATCTGAGAAGGCTTTGTTAGAAAGGAATAAGTACTTGCATGTTGCACGATGTTACTTGAAACAAGATTGCACTACAACTTAAAAAATACCACAAATCTGCTCATACTCATGAAAACTCGAAAACGAGCTGAAACCACAACCCCCGTGACTTCCTTGAACACGAATTCGCCGAATTCTTGCGGCAGATTGTGCACATAACAAGAGTGTGCTTATTTATATCAATTAAATTTTTAGACTTCAATGTTGTTTGCAGTCCTTTAAAAAAGCACAAAATTTGAAAGACACTTCTACTTGTAAAAAAAAGAACTTAGTTAAAATATTTTTTATTTCGACTAAAAAAATTTAAGTTAAAACCAATCATCTCGACAATAAGCGAAACATGATTATAAGTAAGATTTCACTGCACACAATTTCTTAACCGTCCAAACAAAAGAGATGTTGATGGAGAAACTTGAAAAGACCAACAAATCCTCTAAGAGGTAATGTCGCTGCAGCCAGCTTTCCAACTTATGTGATATTTAGCACAATGTAACACAAAGACCATGAGAGAGGACGCAGCACGTGCCCCAACTTTATACAAAATGGTTAATTGCAACCGAAGCAATAAAAAATACAGGGTCAGCATCATGCCGTAAATTTTTGTGCTTCCATTGCAATAATTCATTTTGTTTTAAGGGCACCGGTCTCATCCTTGTGTTATATTGAGCTAAATATTACCTAATGTTCAACAAACAATGCTGAATGTTTTTCCTTGCGCAACCCTTTAACAAGAACTCTTGCCTTGCTCAAGACAGCAGTGACAAGGAACAGCTGTTCCCATCATCGAGACGCCTCCAAGTGTCACAACGTTGCCACCGGCACCATTCCATGTTCAAGGATAACAAACCAAATGATGCATGTTCTATGTCCAAGGAATACTGCACTGAAGTGCAGGACACAGGCTTCCCAGACCTAAGCTAAAAGACAGTGTATGCTATACCTCAAAAGGTGCTATGTGTCCGAAATATCACTCTGTGGTAACAAAAAGAAATGCCTACCACTTAATAAAGCTCGTTAGGGCTTGCACCAAGACTGCTCCAATCGTGCACTGCAACCTGTCCTCTGTGTCGGGACCATGAACAGCTGCAATCGCTGATACATACATAAAAGATACCACAAAATATTACTTTCATACACAACAAACGTTATATCGCACACAGATAGCGACTACCAAACATGTCTTAGCAAAGTTTACACTGATACATTAACCGTAGCTGTGGCATTGCACGTACGCGTCCACTTCATCTACGGGAGGTGCGGGGTTCGATCCTCAGTGCCAGCCGGCTACCCACCAGTAGCTAAACAGGTACACGCGGGCTTCGAGGGGCTGTGATGCGCCCCCAGTAGTGAAGCTTACTTTGCCTGGAGGACTCTCAACCCGTTGCGCGGGACCCGGTATACTGATACACTAAAGAGTAAATCCTTAAATAAAGCAATCATGGCACAATCAAAACAGGCAATATTGGACTAGCCCCTTCTTGCTGTTAATTGACAGAGTACCAATGAATGTTTTGCATCCACAAAACTACGTGATAACACTATGCAGAGCATGCACATGTGTGTGGGTTATCTAAATAATGAAAACAATATTTGCAAAAAGTGCATGGTTTATGCGCACACGCCGTGTGTAAGAACGAGCCATATATATTGTATTACATCATAAATGTAAGCTATTTAGGATACAAACTGTTGGTACTCTGAAGCAAATTACCATGTAGTTTGACTTGTTTCACACAAGCTATATGTAGGATTTTTTTTATTACATAAGACCTTCGCAAAAATAATAATGTTCTGAGACTCTCTGTCAACATCTGTAAACATAGGAATAAGATCTTTTTGCTTCTGATTTACTGCCTCACAAAACAAAATAAATACTAAATCCCTGAATGCTACCCTTAGGTTATACATCCTCGTCACACAAGCAAGTAGGCAATATCAGTACAACACTGATGTAAAAAAGAAAGCACGGAAATTCAACTTGAAGCACCTGGTATGCTTCAAGGAGAAAACAAAGATTTATATAGCTAACAAAAGTTCACACAAATATTGCAACAAAGGGTGTCATGTGTTAGCCTAATTAACTAAATTGAATTCCCATATTCTTCTACTAACACTCAATATCAACATATATTCAATGCAGCGGTAGGAGTGTACTATTAGTTTCAGCACATGATGTAGATTACTGAAATACGTATACTTCAGGTTAGCTCTCTTAAAACATTTATGAGGCAGATGGGATGAAATTCTAACCATAAAGAAATTACAAGGATTTCTGCCACAAGGATTCGAAGTGCAGTCACGAAAACATTCGTGTGTGCTTGACAGGGTTGTGCGTTTTTCTATCTACGTGCCCAGTCGTGTGATTGTTTTGCCGCGTAAAAACGCACAAACTATCGAGTTTTGTGAACATGAACTGCTCTCGCGACACCAGTATGTTTAAAAGCAGACACTTCTACAGGGCGACAAGGGATCAAAGGATAATCACGTGCAAGAATGACAGCACGACAAGAGACTTGCATGAACGAACGATAGATCACGTAGCGCAACGCGAATCTAAAACATGCAATCAACGCACACAGCGACTGTTTCTTACGGTGATATAAAATAAGCCACCTCAAAAACATACCTGCCTATCGGGTCTCTGGTTCGTCATCCCCGCTGTGCCAACAAGCCGCCCGAGCCATTGATTCCTGCATACCATTTGTCACGCAATGAAGTAGCCCAGCTACGTAGTTCACCGACTTTCTCCAACTTACCAAAATTTTGGCATAGGCTGTGCACTCTTCAGTCGCCCGTCAAAAAGCTCACGCTCTCGCAAAACATCGGTCACTGCTTGTCACACCAGGGGTCGAGCATTGTCTTCGGAATCACACTCGACATTGAATCACGGAAACACGCGAACAACACGGGTAATCGATAAATCGAAGAGGAAATCACTTTTCAGAGTGAACACGAAGGCGCGCGTCCGATGTGGCTGCTTGGAGCAGGCAACGTACGGCGAGTCTTCGTCCGCCACTCGATCAAAGCAGTAGAACTTCCCGACACGCGGAAACTATCCTGTAGAAGAATTCCAAAGGAGGATCAGTATACAATTCATGCAATATATATGAACACGGCAATTATGTAACCGCGGACTTGCTGCACATGTTCTTGCGTGAAGCTGGTGGTGAGCCCGCAGTACAACTAGGCCTGTTGCAACTGCTAATTTACAAGCTTAACCAAAGTGAGTGTGCAGGTGGCAGCACTAACAAACCACTATATAAATATTTTAAAATAACAATCCAGTGTATTTATAACTTGTCAAGCCAAATGAAGCCTTCTTGATTATTAGTTTGCAATATGTGTATTATGCAGTTGTTTGTATTTTGTTTTGCATAACAAAAAAGGTTTCACAACTCATGTCAGCAGCAATGGCCATCTCTGAGCCTCTGCATCAAAATGCCAATAAGTACAGATCTCAAGGGCAATGCTTTTGCAGCAGCGGCTTTGTTCGTGTGCAGAAAAGAATGAATGGCATGCATTCCTGCTCTACAGAGAAGAAAGGCATCTTACCGGCTGTCCGTTCCTTTACCTCTCTATGCAGTGGTGTTCTGTACACTGTACATTCGCTGTTGGTGTTGGTGCGCTGTTCTGTACATTCTAGTACACTGTAGCTAGGGGTTGGCACACCGAGTCCGTTACCCCTTTCTACCCTCCCCCCTCCCCGCGCCTTTCGGGCGATTTTTTTTGTGTGGTATACATAGAGCAAAACACTTTCCTTCCTCCGTGGAGCAAAAGGACTATTCACCTGCCCCCCCGCCCTTCCCCGAGATCAAAGAGGGATTCCTTTCTTTACCCTCCCTTGTTTTTTTTGTTTTTTTTATCTACGCAGCTGTCTCTAAGCGACAGCTAGCGTTGTGACAGCAAAACAGTGGCGGGGTGAGAGGCATGAATGCGCATTAAAACTTCTCTCTTCCTCTCCATCACGCCTTCGCTCTCCACCACCTAACGGTGGCCGGTAGAGGGGAGAGGGGCACACATTTGGCAGCTGCCGCTCCCAGTCATATTTTTGTTGTAAAAGTATGACTGATATTTAAATACGCTTTCATATGCTCACTACAACGATACGATGAGTTTATCTCCTGTGCTGCCCTCGGTGTCCACTGAGCCCCACCGTGGTGGTCTAGAGGATAAGGTACCGGTTGCAAACCCGCAGGTCGCGGGATCGAATCCCGGCTGCGGCGGCTTCATTTTCGATGGAGGCGGAAATGTTGTAGGCCCGTGTGCTCAGATTTGGTTAAAGAACCCCAGCTGGTCAAAATTTCCGGAGCACTCCACTACGGCGTCTCTCGTAATCATAACGTGGTTTTGGGGCGTTAAACCCCAAAAATCAGTCAATCATCGGTGTCCACTGATCGGCTAATGGAACCATCCCCCTCCATGCAAATGGCAGATTGGCACGTCTATGCAACTGTTTGGGGTATTGCTTTAGCGTAAGCGATCGTCGCTATGCTTGTTAGATTTAAATACATATTCAATATTTATGCGCGCAAGGTGGTGGAAAGCACCCCTGAATTATGCCCCAGTAAAGTTTGCCTACACATCGCGCTTCTGGCACAAATTTCTCATCATCATCATCATCATCATCATCATCATCATCATCAATAATAATAATAATAATAATAATAATAATAATAATAATAATAATAATAATAATAATAATAATAATAATAATAATCGTTATTGTTGTTTTGTAGATGCACATGTACAACCTTATAATTGTTTCTGGGCACGCTACATGAATAAGTAAATAATAAATCATTGATTACTGATGAAATCGCAAGCCTTAGATGCCTCATTAAAAGTAAAATTTGACCATTGGCAGCGTCTCGCATCCTGCAATGTAGGGAACGATAGATGCATGCAAAAAGTAATCACTACGAGATGACGTGTCAATATAGCGCCACAAGATAAAGTTATTACATCGCACGCAATCCCATCATCACTTGTCCAAAGGCTGGCTGGCTGATTGGCTACGCAAAACGGTGCCATTAACCGGGGAGGCAATGCATAACCACATTAGTTGCAGAAAGTTTTCGAAGGGCAGCAGGATGAACACATCAACTGATTGGAAAAAAGAAAGAGATTGCTATCGCCTTCGAGTTGTCTTACGTGAATTAATGCATGAGACCCTGGTTTGTTATTATTATTATTATTATTATTATTATTATTATTATTATTATTATTATTATTGCTCTTATGGTCTAGCTGAATGATTTACACTTAAGCATGTGTACGAACGAAGACATTCCCTCCATGCGATGTTATATTTACTGAAACATGGTCGAAAAATCTGTGGAAATACAAACTGTTTAGTGTTTTAGATTTCCGAAAGACAACATAAACGTGAATGTCGAGATCATCAAGTAATTGCTGATCTCGACATTGGTGCATGTTAAAAAATCACAGATCGTCGAAATTTCTGAAGCACTACGCTACGGCGTTCTTCATTATCATATAGTGGTTTTGGGATCTAGAATTCCCGCGATTATTAGATTTAGTAGTAGCAAATTGAGTTTTTGTTGGCTCTAAAAGATTAACGAAATTTTTTTTCATTGTGATGTGTTTTGACATTAGGACACGCACTGGAAAGTCTGCGTACTTTGATCATCAGAAATCCTGGTGCATGTTGTCATCTGAGTCTCTATTGCACACCTGATGCTAAAAGACATTAGGCTTTGCAGGTCTAATGTCAATCTAGTGACTCATTAGGTGCGCATTAGCTGCACATTAGACTCTCAAAATTCATTTTCTTAAGAGAAGGACTCGGGGTTGTACAAAAAACAGGTCGCTATTTCATACATTTCCTTAATTCTTTAGGGCGAAAATTGATGAAGCGATTGTAATATTTTGCACAAATCACTCATTGGCAATTCTGATGGCATTCGATGATTCATTCCTTCTGGCGAAAATATCGCTTCTGCTCGTCCATACGAATTTCCAAGACATTCCTTTCTTGCGGGCAATCATGGCTCCCAGTAGTTGCTTATTAGCACGAGTTAAATGCACGTTAACGTGGACCCGATCAGATCCAGGAAGTCCCAAAATCTCATTAGTGATACGATGTTTCCTACCTTTCGCAAGAACCACCTGTCGCTTATCGCGTCGCACAAAACGAACGATAATGTTGCTCTCGCCCGTCACTCGTATTGCTATCGTGTGTAATGTGTCAATTTTAACAGCACAGAGTGGATTGTCAATGACTTCGCCAAGTTTTCTTATAACGTCAACAGCAATGTCGACTGACTGGACCCTCTTAAGCTCGAGATTATTCAGACAGCTATACTGTTTAAGCTCATCAAATCGTTGCGATGGCTCCTTATTTTCTTTCTTGAGGGCTTTGTTATTTTGTAGCACGACGCTAAGTTCCTGCCTCAAAGCTTTTAGTTCTCTGTGAATCGCTTTGGTTTCATCGCAAGTATCGCTACAAAACTTGACACTTTTTTTGACAGAGCGCATTTGGGCACGGTGGCACTCACGGAATGCGGTCAGCTAACAATCCGCTTGTCTTCATCCTACAGCTCATCCTCGGACTGCTGCTTCATGCCGGTCCGGGTTCCGAGCCACCAGGACTACCCAGAACAACACGTGGCGTCAACGTCACTATCAACACTCGAGATTCCTTACTGATTCAGTCATGGGATCCCGTGCTGCAACGTTCATCGTCTACCTGCGCGGACACTGTGCGCATTTGCTGTGCGCATAGACCAAGCTCAGCGCCACCACTAGACCCAGCTATAAAGGACCACCTCAACCACGGCCGGGCCATTGGGCACGGTGGCACTCACGGAATGCGGTCAGCTAACAATCCGCTTGTCTTCATCCTACAGCTCATCCTCGGACTGCTGCTTCATGCCGGTCCGGGTTCCGAGCCACCAGGACTACCCAGAACAACACGTGGCGTCAACGTCACTATCAACACTCGAGATTCCTTACTGATTCAGTCATGGGATCCCGTGCTGCAACGTTCATCGTCTACCTGCGCGGACACTGTGCGCATTTGCTGTGCGCATAGACCAAGCTCAGCGCCACCACTAGACCCAGCTATAAAGGACCACCTCAACCACGGCCGGGCCATTGGGCACGGTGGCACTCACGGAATGCGGTCAGCTAACAATCCGCTTGTCTTCATCCTACAGGTGAGGAAGCGTTATGGAAAATGTATTAGCTCAAACAACCCTTTCTTGCTTGTGCTGCCGTGCCCACGGCTATATGCTGTTGCAACTGAGCATGCGGCGTCTATACTTAAACTCTTATTGCTTGGCGGCGACATCGAGACGAACCCTGGTCCTGATATCAGCCAACAATTAAAAGAAATAGCTGCGGATATAAAAGAGATTAAGGAAAGTCGTCTGGCTAAAATTGACAAGAAATTAGACTTACTGACAAGCCTAGAAGAAAGAGTCAACTGTTGTCAAGAACAAATCGCGAATCTGAATGTTCTCATAAAATCCATGCAAGAAAAAATTGACGATCTCGAGAATCGTAGCAGGCGAAATAACCTGATAATTTACGGCTTACCAGAGGCAGAAGGCGAGACGCCCCCGATACTTGAAGGTACAGTAAACAAAAACATAATTGAAGGCACTCTTGAACTAAAACCAATAGCAATCGAGCGCATACACCGGATAGGTAGAGCAGCGCCAAACAAGGTTAGACCTGTAATTATTAAACTACTAGATTCTAGAGACAAACCTTCAATACTAAAGAGGGGATATAAACTTAAAGATACCGGCCTATCGATTGCTGAAGACTTTTCTAAACATGTACGCGATATCCGAAGGAAACTATGGAACAGTGCGAAAGCTAACCGACAAAATAATGAGAAAGTTTCTCTTGTTTTTGATAAGTTATATATAAATAATCGCGCATATGTTTGGAACAATGAGAAGGATGACAAGGTACCGCTTAATAAAAAAACCGTAGGAGAAGCCTCGGCTACTACAAGTTCAGCAACGGCGGTGAACGTACCTAGTCATCAAACAAAAAAGGGAGCTGTTACTCGTCGTGCTGCAAAATCGGTGAACTAGCACTCCTCACGGTGAATGCACGAAGCGTCATCAATAAGCCTGAATTGCTTGAAAATCTGATCATTGATCATGAGCCCCACTTGGCAGCAATTACAGAAACC
Organism: Rhipicephalus microplus; assembly: GCF_013339725.1. Taxonomy (NCBI): domain Eukaryota; kingdom Metazoa; phylum Arthropoda; class Arachnida; order Ixodida; family Ixodidae; genus Rhipicephalus; species Rhipicephalus microplus. The sequence goes on from NW_023611575.1 coordinate 128,292, forward strand.
TGGCTGACGCCTGACGTCTTTGATCACGAGTTTGCACCACCTAACTATTCTGTGATCCGAAAAGACCGCCCCACACGTGGTGGTGGAGTGGCGTTATTAATAAAAAAGGGACTTTCATTTGTTGCTCTTCCGGATGTACAAAGCGCAGAAGCCATTTTTTGCAAACTGCTCTGTGACGGCGCGAGTATATTCATAGGTTGTGTTTATCGGAGCCCAAATTCTGGTGATGCTTCTATCAGTGCCATTCACGATTACATGCAACGTCACACCTTTGGTTCGCGCGTTGTTCTCATGGGTGATTTTAATCTGCCAGATATTAACTGGAATAGTATGTGCTACTCATCATCGGCTTCGGATACATTGTTTGACCTTATGCTTACCTTTAATCTCCATCAGGTCGTTTCACGTCCAACCCGCTCACAGGGAATTTCACAGAACATACTTGATCTAATATTTTTCAGTAATCATTTCGACATAAACCGCATTAAAACTGACGTAGTCCATGGTATATCTGACCACGACGTACCAGTGTGCTTCGTACCCCTCGACGGCACCATAACCACTCATTCTTCTGTATCTGTAGTAACAGACTTCGAAAACGCCGATGATGATAGCGTGCTGACGCATCTCGCTCATGAATTCCAGCATTTTTCAGAAACCGGTTCCCATGCTTCAATAGATGTAGATTCTCTTTGGCTCCACTTCAAATCAGTTGTACTTTACTGTATCGCGCACTACATACCCACAAAAACAAAGCGTCCTCCAAAAAATAATCCATGGATCACGCGGGAGGTAATTCAAGCAAAGCGACGCTTGAAAAGGTTACGCAGGGCAATAAAAACGAAAGGAGGGGGAGAATCCGAAATTCAGAAACTATCGGAAGCTATCGTGGAATTCAAACTTAAAGCTAAACGTGCTAAGCAGCACTATTTTGACGTAGTATTGCCTAACTTCCTTGTTGATAATCCCCAAAGGTTCTGGAATCACTTTCGTACCAATAAAACCGTTACACCACATCTTCTTCCCGAAGAAAAAAAAACTAAGGCCAACGCATATAATAATTTTTTTCAGTCAGTGTTCACCGTGGATGATAATATCATTCCCGCGATTAAAACAAAACAATACACGGAAATCGATAAACTGGACATTACGGACGCAGGGATTTTCAACCTTTTGCTTAAACTTGACCCCAAGAAAGGTAGCGGTCCCGACGATATACCAAATACATTCCTCAAAAGATATGCAGAGTGGTGCAGTAGATACCTAGGCCTAATTTTCCGGAAATCACTCAGTACTTCACAGCTACCTCAAGAATGGAAAATAGCCAAGATAAAACCAATCCACAAAGGAGGAGACGCAGATTCACCTTCAAATTTCAGGCCCATTTCTCTAACTAGTACATCATGTAAACTTCTCGAACACATAATCTTAAAGCACATGACAGTATTCCTAGAGCGCATTAATTTTTTTTCCCCCAACCAACATGGTTTTCGCAGTGGCTTATCCACAGTTACTCAGCTCACAGAACTAGTACACAACCTCGCTGCTACAATTAATAACCGTGGTCAAACTGACATGATTTTACTTGACTTATCTAAGGCTTTCGACTGTGTGTGTCATAGCAAATTAATCGCCAAAGTTGAAGATGTTTTTGGTATAGGAGAACTTTCTGGCTGGGTAAAATGCTTCTTAAATAACCGCTCGCAATTTGTAATTTACGAACATACGTTATCTAACACAGTCGCAGTTACATCCGGAGTCCCACAAGGGTCTGTCCTCGGACCATTGCTCTTCTTGCTCTATATTAACGATATCGCAGCTAACATCAAATGCAATATAAAGCTATTCGCAGATGACTGTGTCATTTACAAAGAAATTAGTCATTACAGTGATCATAATGAGCTGAATGATTCTCTAGCTGATATAGCTAATTGGTGCTCTAGTTGGCAGATGACACTCAACGTACAAAAGTCTGCGATCATGACTGTGACCAGGAAAGCACTACCATCCACCTTCACATACGTAATTAATAGCACCCCCCTTAATAGGGTTGATGAACATAAATATCTAGGCGTCACAATAACATCGGATCTCAAGTGGGACAAGCATATAAGTAAAATAATCTCAAAGGCGCTACGGAAGCTATTTTTCTTAAAAAGAAGCCTAGCACACGCAACAACGGCAACGAAGCTGCTAGCCTACACATCATTTGTAAGGCCTGTTCTAGAATACGCTAACACAGTCTGGTTTCCGCATACAGTGACTAACATAAAAAAACTTGAATCAATACAAAGAAAAGCGGTGAGGTTCATTCATAATAAATATAAACGCACAGACTCGCCCACGCATCTTTTAATGAAATCCGGTTTGCAAAAGCTATCCACAAGAGCGAAACACGCTCGCCTAAAATTCTTATTTCAGTTACTGAAAAATAACTATCGAATAGATATTTCTAAGTATATTTCGTTTTCCCAGGCTCGACCTACACGTAATAAGCATGCGCACACATTGACAGAATATGCATGTAAAAATGACACGTTTAAGTATTCTTTTTTTCCGCTCGCAATATCAGAATGGAATCAACTTGACGCTACTATCACCAACATCGAATCACTATCGGAATTTATGGCACAAATAGAAAAAAATGTGTTTGCGTAAGAGGACCTATGTATGCAAAGTCACCAACATAGATTTCTTCATTTCATCTTCTAGAAACTTTCCCATTTACGTCAACTTATTGCTCAATGCCAGAAATGTAATCTTATTTACCCTAGTCTTATTCCAGCCCCCACCGACACCTGTACTATTATTATTTTCTTTGGTCACTTTTTGCGAAGCCTCATGTTCCTTCTTTTTGCTTTTTTGTCATTTCCCTTGAACCTAGCATGTGTTAGGCGTTTTTGTGTAAATTCCACTGAGTATGCTGTTCCTTAACCAGCATTTTGTTTGCCTTACTGTATGCTGTATATATCGTGCTTCTTGTTTTTTTTTTTTTTTTTTTTTTTTTTTTTTGTAACCCACATATGCTGTAATTACGCTACAAATGTTAGTGTATGTTTTAACTCACTTGTTTTGCTTTGATTTTTTTTTTTTTTTCCCTCTATTTTTATTGCCTGTACTGAAAATCATTGTACTGCCCAACTGCCACGCTCTCGAATGAGAGTAGCAGTATTGAAAATAAAATAAATAAAAATAAAGTCTCTTTTCACGTTTGAAATCATCCAGAGCTTTCGCGAAGACTTTTGACATTGTTGCGAACAAAATAACAATACAAAACCAAGAAACTCAAAAATGCTATGCAATGGATGCAGCGTAACAGAGCTAGGCAGCAGTGCGCAGAGACATATAATATATGCAGGGAAAACTAGAGGTCACCTGCGAGAAGCAGAAGAATTATTCTGATGCCTGTTGCTTGCGCACCACTGTCAACTTCAATCAATCAATCAATCAAACTTTATTTCAGGAATGCATACATGCAACTTGTCTAAATATAACAACAATAATAATAATAATAATAATAATAATAATAATAATAATAATAATAATAATAATAATAATGTGTCAATAATCTGGTGTTCTACATACAGAAACTACGGCATTATGAGGAACGCTGTGGTAGTAAGCTCCAGAATCTTCGTGCCCCTACACTTCTCTATCGTCCACGTAAATTCAATTACACAGGTAAAACCAGCCGCCACGGCTATGATTCGTGCTCGCGACCTTAGCGTAAGCTTTAGAGCACCGTAATAATTATAGGCCACCGCGGAGCGCGAACTCAGAGTGTTCTGGCTCCACGTTCAGACCCTAGAAAATGTATTTGACGCCTGTGCTGCTTTCGCATCACAGACAAAGACGTGGGCCTCTAGACTGGCTGACGTGGGAGAAGAAGCGTTAGCTGAGTCACATTTCTCTCAGGTGTGATCATAATCAGTGAGTGCGCTTCCTTGCGCTGAATACTCACTCAACTAATAGCGGCACCTGTTGTGTTTTCTTTGCAGACAAGGTTCTATAGCACGTTTGGCCATCGTCATACTTCATCACTAACTTTCGAAAGAGCAGTGTAGCACGCCAGGGCCTAGTAGCTCAGCGCACCCTCTCTGCCGCATAATATATTTTCTCGCCTTAATTCAGAGGCAAGCAATAATCTTTTATTTGCTAAAGGATAAAATATAATGGTAATAGGTGTAACTGGTTTTTTGTCTAAGTTAT
>NW_023611575.1:137500-191154 GCF_013339725.1 Rhipicephalus microplus
GTAGACTAACTCCGGTTTCCAGCTATGACTATTCAGTCGAATGGCTGCAATAACCGGATGGTACAACACTCGCCAGAAAAAGTGACAACGTGATCAGACTGATAAGAAGGGTTGCCAGTAGGCAACACGGACTTAGAAGAGGTAACCTCGTAAGATTGGTGCGCGCCCTTATGGTGCGAAATTTCACCTGCGTTGCAGCCATGCACAACTGGCAGAGGTCGGAGTGTTGTAAGGTCAACTCGTTAATCAGAACGGCCATCAAAAGAGCTCTCAGGATTCCTATTTACAGAAACTCACACAGATTGTTTCGTCTTGGCATGGAGAACACGCTGGATGAGATTGCACGGGTACACGAAAGAGCACCATTCACCAAACTGTCTAACACGCGTTCCGGTAGAAACAACCTGCGGGAGCTGGGGATTCCACTGATGGAAATCAAGTGTCGTGTCTGCAGAAATCCTCGTCGACAGCGAGAAGGAATCACCCTTTTCTCCATACCGTGAAATGTTCACTCCGAGCATAACAAGAGTAGAAAACGGGCGAGGACAAAGTATCAAGGGCTTAGGAACTTGCCGGGGGCTGTTGCTTTGTCGATGCAGACCGGTATACCAAGGGGAAGGTGTATACGGCGGAGACCATCAACCACAGGAGCAGAATCAAGAAATCAATAAGGGTCCGGACGATGGTGGTTGAAATAGCAGAGCCAGCGTCGATTGAACTCGCCTTGATGAACAACCGGTGCTCCACAATTTACAACGACATGAGAGCGGTGGTCAGAGCATTTGACAAAAGAACAATATCGAAACCAGCTTTGCAAATCCTGTGAGACTAATAGTTCGAGCCACACAGACTCCTTTGATTCCCAGCTCACATGAGACGCATAGAGGGAGCCCTGCCCAATTTTATCAAGTGCGTCCACATAGCTGCCACTTGGTCGTCGGGGGTCGCGGCGCTGATATTTTTGAGAACCGTGACTCTCCCAACTCGTGTAAAGAACAAAATATTTTTGCCTGACGCGGAGACAACACCCTCCACCACACAGAAAACAAACAAACCTCAGGCTCAGAAACTCACACTTCTTCAGTTCGGGGCGTACCTAACCCTGCGCTGACACCCTGCTGGAGCATTTCATAAACTTGCTCGTTAACGACCTGCTGCAGAGCAACCAACACAGAGTTTGATCACTGGTGTCTTGGAGGATGGGAGCCTGTGTAGACGCTGTGACGGACGTTCGCCGTACGCCCCAAGTACGGCTGGTCACAATCAAATGGAGATCGAAAATTCGAAAAAAGCGCGAGGACTTGCACACGCTCCGCAGGCGGCAGGCTGGCATGCACGACTAATTTGAAGATGCCTAGCAAAAAAAGGTGGTTTTGATCAAGAAAACATGCGCAGTACGAGGGAAGTGAGGGCTCCAAGCTCAGAACAGGGCGTGTCAGCTGACGTCTCGATTATGTGGAGTGGATCCACAAAGAGGCCACAAGCACGAAACTCTTCACGAAGCAAGGTTACAGGGTGCCCATACGGATCACAACCAAGCATAGTGGATGATCCGGATGTAGTATGGAGGATGCTAAATGTGAGAGGCAAAAGGAAGTAGGTGACGGCCCAAGGAAGTAGGTGACGGCGTAAAAAGGACTGTGTCATACGTCGCGGTTTAGCAACACACGAATATAACACTCACATGGCTGGCAGTGTGTATGGCCATGTCAGATATGAGCCTCTGGGATGGTATCGTAGCAGGGTAAGGCAGTGCGTCACCAGAAAAAAGAAAAAGCGCCACTTTGGGCAGAGCACAGTTGATGATTGCAAGATGCTTGGACAAATCCCCGTGGAGGATGACGTGATGTCAATATGAAGACAGCCCAAGAAATTCTACAACGAGCCTTGCTGTACATGCAGCATCCAGCGCTTTGTGCTGCGTACTTTCAGTGCGAGTCATAATACCAGGGAACGGCCTCTTGACCTTATAAAGTTTATGGTAGAAGTTTTCATTCATAATTGATATCCCAGCTCTAGTGTAAATAAGAGCAATTTCAGCAGTTTCCTTCACCGTTACTTCCATTAAATTGCATGGTGACAGTGCAGGCCTTGTAGAAGTTGCTCAGCTGGTACTGCGTGCTTGTGAAACTGCAGCAGCTAGTTTTTTTTGCTAGGAGGCTGCCGACGACGTATGGGTAAAGGCAAGCGAAGGTGAAGTGAAGGAGAAATGTGGTCCGTCGCGGAGGTGGTGAAAAGCCTGAACTGTGACGCTGGTGTGCTCAGTATTGTCGTGTGTTGCAGAAGAATTATTAGCAGGTGGCATGTGATGGTTGCAGAAGCTCGCCACATGACCGGCGAAACCAGAAATATGGGACAGTGGTCGCATGTGCGCCCTGTCTTCTGTACATACTGGCTTCGATATGACATCAGTGGCGAATGAGGAGGTCGGGCTGAAAGCGGGCTCATTGTTGCACGGAAGGCATATGTCCGAGGCGGAGAGCGGCGGCGTATGCCAAAAGTGCAGCCACAGGTTGACACAGTTGGGTCAAAGGTGCTGGCTGGGCGACTTGATCGCAGATAGCTGTCTTCACAGAAGGAGCAGGAGATGCATCAGACGTTACGAAGTAATCAGTGAGAGGCAGCACAGACAGCTAGTGCGTCACGTCCTCCTGAAAGGAGTCCTGGATTTCGGTAGACAGCACTGTAGTGGGTGGCAACTTACAAGCAATTGTGGTGCTCGAGAGTTACTCAGTAGATTTGGCAGCGCTGCGCTTAAGCAATTCTTGTCGACGCAGCTCATCAAAGGTTCGGCAAATAGTGACGATGGCCGCGACAGTAGTCAGGTTTCGTGCAAGAAGCATGTGAAAAGCCTCGTCGTCGATGCCTTAGAGGATATGGTTGACTTTTTTTTCTTCGCTCATTGAGGCGTTGACAGGAGCGCAAATAATGATAAGTTGCTTGTGTATGTCGCACCGGGATGTTGGGTGCTCTAGCTGAGGCGTTGTTTGGCGAAAGTTTTCGTTAAGTTGGGTTGCTGAAGACTCCAGCGATTGCTGTCTACTAGGTCTGCAAACGTCAGACAAGCTGGGAAGCTCACGCTCATGGTTTCAAAACCAGAGGTTTTCGAAGTCAGCATGATAGAAGGTGAAGACGCTCAGTTTTGCCGGGTCGTCCCAGGTGTTGGTTTCACTCACACGCTCATTGGTGGAACGCCAACCTTCCACGTCAGCACCACCGCTACTGTCGAAATAAAGACGTAACGATACAACTGGACGGCCTCACCATGGCCACCGGATATAGTAGCACCGATAATGCCGGGCTGGTTGTTGGCAACGTCGGTTATTGCGACAGCTGAAGGTGATGGCAACGTTCGGTCGCAAAGTTTCAAGGAGAGGTCAGGGATTGCAGCAGCCTCCGCCAAAGTCTTAGACGACTTATAGTGAGTAAGCAGCGATGTCTTTTTTTTGGTCGTCAGATTAGCACGGTTTCAACAAAACAAAGATTTCAGGCACAGCAGCAGATGCTGCTGATGATCATGGTGATGATTCCTAAATGCCTGGCTTACACCCACTTTGGAGAATGGTCCGAAAGTATCTTGTTTTCCTCTTCAAAAAGTAGTGCACTGCATGTTTTGATTAACGTTGAAAGAAATCCCACTCCAAGCCACATCATTTCACATAAACAGAAACTTCATCTCTCCGTCGGTTAAGTATTCTACATTTTCGTTAGTTCATGCGCTTTAACTTATAAAGTTTGCCTGTTTTTATTGCTTTAATTCTGTTATTTTTCATTTGAATGGTATGTCTTAACTTCCACTTTACAGGGTCTGCCTAGCGGCATCATAGCGTTACTGATATTGTGAGTCTTCTTCAGGTAATTCCTGTTTTCTATCTCAGCCGACTTGTGAATGTATACATGCTCAAGGGAGGCTTGACAGCAGTGCCTACGGATCTTTCACCTCGGCAACCTTGTGTGAATAGTACACGAAAACACCTAATTGAACTGACTTCAATAGGTTTCCACGTTATCTCTATTTGCATATTTACCATGCATCTTGGAAGGCGAAAAACCCTGGCGGAAAACACGTCGTGGCAACAGCATCATGGGGTCACCTTTGCGCGTGCAAATGCCTGAAGCTCAAGCTGTCAACACGTAAACCCCTTTTGCTCTCACCGCTATTACCACGTGTGCCGTCTGCAGCGTGCATGAATCTATGCTCGGGCTCTCTTGTGAATCATGCAGCTGGCACTCTGTGACGAAGTTTTGTGGTGGAGAAAACGCTAGGGCGCTTCGTTATTAGTAATGAATATCATTACTTTACTGCATCCAAGCACAAAACAGGCAGTTGTCGCGAACAATTTTAGTGTTACCGAGGCAGGAGCTCTTTGGTCGATTTTGTTTTCTGGCTATGTGGCATCTTTGCAAAGGGGATATAGAGTAGTTAAAAAAAAGAAAATCAACAACCACCTCACTTTAGCACGAAGCATCAAAGAAACACGTGCGAATTTATTAGATTGAGAGCTTCATTGCTGCTAAAAAATGTGTTTTTGTCCAGATTCCGGACGCATGACAAACACCTTTTTGGCGTGGTTGCCCTGCCAATTGAGCTAACGAGGATCCTAGCAAAGTTGCATTCACTGACACGGGAAAACACATAGACACAAGTAATGCATATCAGTTTATGAAAAATCGCACAAGTTGGTGGTCCCGTTAAGAAAGAATAGGGTAATCACTTCCTGCAAGATGTGCTCTGTATTCAAGCATTATGTAATAAATGTCATTTCTCAAAGTGCATGCGTGCATGTGTTTGGGTCTTTGTGTATGAGAGACAGAAAAAAAGATCCAATAGATAGTGATTTTGTAGTAAGCTCATCAGGCCTTACAAAGATTTTTATTATTAAGGACTCACTTTTATCATGAGTAAGATTAAAACATGCCTTCATTTTAAGCTTATCTACTTTAAATTTTCACTAAAACGTTGTCAACTCGAGCAGTAGGTTTCTCTCTGATGGCTGCTTTGCTCCGAATTTGATAAGCTTAAGGTCTGCTTGGCGACATATATACTACGCTGGCGCCATGACTACTTTCTGACTTCTTTACACTTTCATTTTTGATTACTGAGTGCCCATTTTTACATGCAATGGATGCGGAACATTTCTTAGCGAACTTCGGTGACTTTGAGCGTATCTATCTATCTATCTATCTATCTATCTATCTATCTATATATCTATCTATCTATCTATCTATCTATCTATCTATCTATCTATCTATCTATCTATCTATCTATCTGTCTATCTATCTATCTATCTATCTATCTATCTATCTATCTATCTATCTATCTATCTATCTATTTAGCCGCCTACAACTACAACCCGGCACATCCACCACACTGTGCCTTTGTAATGGGACAACCCATACTGAAACAGATAGCCTAGCTTATCAAGTACATTTCGCTCATTTGTAACTGCTAAAGTAGTGTGAAAGAATAAGTACACAGTCTTTTTTTAACGTTGGAGTTTGTAAAGAATTATTTGATTCTTGCTCCTGCCAGTGCTAAGATGGCATACACTTTTTGTAAATAAATGCACGTTGTAAAACCACGATGTCGTGTCTTCAAAGCAGAGATTTATAACGTTGCACACATAACAAGAAACGTCATGCTGAATGAAGCACTGCGTCAATTGGGTAAATAATACTAGAACACTATATGTATACAAGATGCCAGGCTTGTCTGATAAAATGAAGCCACGTGATATCTTTCATGCGCATAATTTCAGAAGGCTGACGAGGACGCGTAAAAGTAATGTGTGAAGATACCATCGCGAGACTGCAATGCAAAAATATACTGGAAACGTAAATGATGCTCTATCTGTTCGAGTTGGAAGGGCAGAAAAACGTGGCTTTTGGGATTGATTTAGAAAAGAAAGTTAATCATCAAGATAGAAAAAGCCAACCTTTTTTTCGCCCACTTATAGCACAGCCCCACCACATCAAGTCATACAGATGGCCTTCACTTGGCTGCTTCCAAACCTTGGCACAAGAACCTCAATGTAGCATTGTTAAGTATGACCTTGACCTTCAGCCTCATCTACGAAATAAAAGGATTGCAAAACTTCTTAGGTGTACAGCACAAATTCATAATTATGTTGTTATTCAATTTATCAGTATCAGCAGTAAACATAGCAAAGTTGTGGGGAGTACGTAACCTGTGTGGTTCGGATGCTGCACCGATTGCAGCACACCAATGATGTTTTTTGTTTGTCCTATAAAACGTATGCTGTACCGGTCAACGGCGGCCATTTATTCACTTAATAGGTCATTTCACTCGGCAGTCATCCAGAGAAGCCATAACTTCGTAATGGTTGTCCAGTAACCATGCAAAAGTTTTGTGCCTTTCCTAACACTTTGAATGTATATATAAGAAGCTGGGGCTTCGACAATGTTCTACTCTGTATAGTAACAGTGATCATTCTTTGTTATCTGTCTTCCCCGAGCATTAGTTTTCTCTCTGCCTAAAAGTTATCTTTTCATGGGAATAATGCAAGCCAAATAAATAATCAAGTGATTTTGAGGTACGCTAAGTAGGCACATCATACATGTCTTTTGAATCTACCTTCTCGATAAGCAAAGTGTACCCAGAATAGACTAATTACCTGAGTAATCTCCACTTCAAAAAAACAGTGCGTCGAACGTGATCACAGCTGCACGAAGTGCTGTTCTGTCAACAGCACTCGTAACTTGCCAACGAAGTCTTAGCCCATCTGCTCCATAAGCACAAAAAACAGGCTCGCCGCTGCTGCGACACCCTACCGAGTGGCTTCGTAAATGTTTTCCCTTTTTTTTTCCAGTTCTCGCGGCAACGCAGTAAAAATCAATGGGAAGCATAAATCATACAAATAATTAGCCGGCTAAACAATTAGGCTCATCAAATCTAATCTTTAAATCATCGCAAATGAAACACCGCGGCCTCCAGATAAACATTAGTTTTTCACGCGACAACTTTCTTCTGCGGGAGTTCAATTAGTAAAAATGTACGTTAGATTCAGTTGGTAACACATGAATGGGCACTTCTGTGTTATGCACCGTGCACTGTAACGACGCTCACCCACGCACGATCGTTCCTTGAATGAAAAACGTGTTGCTTACCTGTTAATAGAAGACAAAAGTGGAGGCTTCTCCTGTTTATGCTTTTTGTTTGTTAGCTGTAAGAACAAAAGCGAAGTAAATATATTGCGATCACAGTATATTTGGTTTTGTTTACTCACCTTATGACAAAAATATCACGATTCATCCGTGTTCTTTGCAGCTCTCCATATCCTTCAACGAGGAAAATGCTCCACAGTAGTCGCAATCACATTCTTCTCGCAAATTTATATGTCACAAAACGCAAAACGCAGCTCGCAGAGACAATCAGCTGTTTTTTTACACACAGCGGCCAATATGTGACTTGGATTAGATGCGAAAATGACAGACATGTAGCTTCAACTTCCAGAACACAAAAGTTTATAATTTACTTGTAGCAATATAATTCATTCATGTCAGCGCTAGAAGCATATAATCAAATTTCTTTTAATTTACTTCGGATGTTTTTTTTTTGTTACATGCTCGCGAATAAAATAAATAGAACATAGGACGCCTTTACAGCTCTCAGCCAGAAAGCCACTAAGGTTCTTAAATTTTCATCTTCGATGTACTCAGAAAATACAAGGAATTTTTCCACTCGCGTAAAAAAATAATTGAGTACACGGACCCTGTGCAACTTTTCAACAGAAAGTCACTGAAGTCGTAAAATGTTTCTGCTCAAAATACCTAGAAAGTACCAGAGGGTTACTTAGATTTTACGTAAACTATACCAACTGCCACACTTGTCTTGTTTACACACAATGGGCGGTAACGAGCACTTTTCATTGGTGAAATTTGAAAAACGTAGGAGCTTTCAGCATGGGCGGTGCCTCAAGCGAGACGTAATTGGGAATAGAGGATACGTATTACGGAATATAAGTACGTAATACGGCTACAGGCCCTTTTACCTTCTGGAGCAGAGACTCGGCAGTAGCCACCAGAATAACGACAGAATACCCTGACGACTGCAAACGTTGCACTTTCTGACAAAAAATGCCGAGGGCTGCCTGAACACAATACTTTTTGAGGGTGAACTTTAGGCACATGAAAGCGGTTGCAAGCTCCAATTTCTGAAGGAGCCAAATGAAACAGCAGTAATGGCTGACAGGAGCATGGATTAATAGCCCAACATACAATCAAGTGCGATAATGTTAGCTTAACATCTGAAAACTGCAACTACCGTTCTGCTGGAATCTCGTGTGTGAATGACAACCCCTGTTCCAACAAGTTAAAAGATTCTACGATCTCATGCACATTGCCACTAACGGCATGAAAATCAACATCATTAACCACAATACTCTCCTTCTTCTTAATAACTTCGAGAGAGTCAACATATCTACTTTCGGCAAGCACCTTGTCACTATCAAAAGGACTGTTCAAATGTCTGTAAAAAGCCTAGAAAAAATCTTACATAGAACCGGTGCTGCGCATGAACTAACACATATACCAGACTTTACAAATACAACTTACTGGCAAAGTTCGCGATGGTGGAACATAAATTAAATTCTAAAAGTGACATGAAGAGCTCACAGTAATCCCAGCTCTATTTTTTAAGAGTATTCTCCCATTTCTTCAAATGCATTCGTTCACTGCAATGAACAATTCTTCAATTCTTCAATGAACATGCTGTCCACTGCAATGAACAGCATGTCGTAGGGTTATATCTTTGACATAAAAAAATAATTCACCTTAGAAGCCGATCAAAGTCACGCCGTCGTCAAACGCGGCATTTTGCTTCGATTTGTCGTTTTCCTTTTTAGGTCAAAGTGCCTACGCAAACACCCAGATGCCACCGCCCTGTGCCCCTGTCATGCAAAACTGAACAAAGAAAACGGAAGAATATTTGCCTTCCAGTTTGAACTGCGCTGATTAAGCAGAAACATGAACTCGCGGTTCACCGTATTCTCTTATATATATGAAAACGAGCCACGAAAGAACACAGATTGAAAGGAATAACAAGCTTCAGTCAACTTGCGGTACGCACACAGCATTAAGAGTGCCACTGGTAGCAGACCTGTGGCCGCTCCACACAGACTCCTATGCAAAAACAGTTCGCTACTTAGAACTTGGAAAACAAGAGCCTCATTTCATAACATACAATGTCAGGTGTTTTTGCTCGTCACGCTAGCACACTTGTTGCCTGGGAGGAGATGCCTTTATATATTTCTTGTTTATTTTAGTAGCCTTCTTCACGCCCTCTGCTCATGCACATGGTACGCTTGCCGGTTCTTGATAAATTTCCCAAGATTTCTCCTCTTGTTTGTATTCTTTTTACGCAGTTTGCATTCTCTGCATTGAATTTTTCAGAAAGGTCGCTTAGACATGCAGTTTATCTATGGCACATCTTTAACAGCGCATTGTATTTTACACAAACTGCTTTCAGCACTATGAGGAGTTTCTTTTTCGCTTGGCGAATTTCAGCAGTACTGTTAAGTTTGCTGCATTCAGATGAAGAATATTTCATAATCAAGACGTACTGCAATCGGCACGAATTATGTTGAGAAAAAGGATGTACTTGGTGTATTTTCAATGTAGGCTATCAAAATAACCCGATGTGTAATTGTCACAGTTGTCAACGCGCAAATCTGCGAAAAATGTATCTGCTATGCATCATAGCGCGCCTTTTCGTAACAATGCACCCCACAAGTAACCAAAATGAGAGGTATTGTAACGCATGGTAATATCCAGTTACAGTAAGCTTTGCACTATGGCAAGCCACAATTTGACGAACAAAAACGTCCATTTTATTCCTAGCCCTCTGAATCACGCATTACAGTTAACAACATTTAGGGCCTTCATGTTTCCCAGATTGAAAAAGGCATTTCTTTCCGGGTGATAAAATAGCTGTAGGCCCAAATCAGGGCAATCACTCATATACAAATTTTATTCTGCCATAAAGAAGTTTGTTTAACCGCGATATGCTTGATACCAAAATTTATGAAAAGCAGCCCTCCAGAACTGGCAAGAGTTATGCTGCTCTGTACAACGATGTTTTCTGAAGCTTTCTAAAAGGTAAATTAGCCCATTCCATGAAGTCGAGATATGAGGAGAAAACAGAATCTTTGTGCAGTTTCTGCAGCTCTGACAAATATACACACATGAGTTCTTAAACAGTTAAAATTTTCAGTTATCTTGTACTATTGTTATAACCTTGGTGAAAAAAATTATATTCCTTTATTCCTTCCCGCTTGCAACCCACAGCCAGTATTATGTGATGATCAACTACTGCGCATTCTAATAAAAAAATTACCAATTGCCATTTGCAGAGGTGCAAAAAAGGGAAGTTACGGTGACAAAAATCTTTTCTAACAATGAAAGGGGAATATAAAGCGGCTTCGCATCAGTGGTGCTAAGCTTGGAAGAGTTGTGGAGATGGTCAAAGAGGCTCTCTCTTGCAGTATTTCTTTTTGTTGCTGCTTTTCTCTAGGAAGTCTTTGCGTACTGAATCCTCTCTCTCTCTCTTCCTCTCTTTCACTCTCTCTCTCTCTCTATATATATATATATATATATTATAAGAGAGATTTATTAAGCAGGAAGGTTGATGCTTGGAAGGCTTGGAAGGCGATGCACCAGCCGCAATTTCCGAGCTCGAGCCGCTGCTGCACACTCGATGCTGCTGCCTCTGCGCCGGAGTACTTCCTCTTCTTTACAATGGCCCCACGGAGAAAAAAGGAGCCATCCTGACGACTTAGTCCTGGGCAGGCGGCGTTGAACCGTGGTATTGCTTGAGCCTCTGGACGTGTACAACTTCGCGGTTGCGACGTCGCAAGTCTGATGGTGGCGTAAGAGGCTCAATGAGGTAGTTTACTGGCGAAGTTTGTTCGACAATACGATATGGCCCATCGTACTTTGGCAGAAGTTTGGAAGAGAGCCCAGGTGTGCGATGCGGCACTGACAGCCATACAAGAGAACCCGGGAGAAAAATGGGAGTTGAGGTCTGGGCATCATGAATTGCTTTTTGCCTGTTTTGGTCATCGCAGGTAAAGCGACGAGCTAACAGGCGGCATTCTTCTGCGTGTCTGGCGGCGTCCAAGATCGGTAGGCACTCGGACGCGTCTGGTCGATAGGGCAAAATGGTGTCAATGGTGTGGGAGGGGTGACGGCCGTAGAGGAGGTAAAAAGGGGAGAAGCCTGTTGTCGCTTGCGTTGCCGTATTATAGGCGTATGTAATGAATGGGAGAACTAAGTCCCAGTTAGAGTGGTCAGGCGTCACATACATAGATAGCATGTCACCGAGAGTACGATTAAAGCGCTCGGTAGCCCCATTGGTTTGTGGGTGGTAAGCGGTACATGTGCGATGTACAATAGCACACTCAGCGAGCAATTTTTCAATGACCTCGGACAAGAAGGCGCGGCCGCGGTCACTGAGGAGTTCTTGAGGGCCTCCACGACGCAACACAAAATGACGCAGTAGGAAAGTGGCAACCTCCTGTGCTGTAGCCGTTTTAAGAGCAGCGGTCTCAGCATAGCGCGTTAGGTGGTCGATAGCAACTATTATCCACCTGTTGCCAGTCGGAGTCAATGGAAGTGGCCCATAAATATCTATTCCAACCCGTTCGAAGGGTCGGGAAGGTCATGGTAAAGGCTGCAGTTCACCGGCGGAGGCGTGTGGTGGAGATTTTCGGCGCTGACATTCGGCACAAGAGCGGACGAAGTTGCGGACGAAGGTATACATGCCACGCCAGTAGTAGCGATGTCGAAGCCTTTCGTAGGTCTTGAAGACTCCTGCGTGGCCACATTGTGGGTCAGCGTGAAAAGAGGAACAAATCTGCGACCTCAGGGTTCGTGGAACGACGAGCAGCCACTTGCGTCCCTCTGGTGCGTTGTTACGTCGATAGAGAAGCGTGTCACGTATCGAGAAGTGTGGAACTTGGCGCCGAAGCGTTCGCGTCTTTGGGAGTTCAGAAGTGTCGGAGAGATGATTGAGGAGAGACGCAGTCCACGGGTCATTGCGTTGTTCGATAGCAATGGTGTCAAAGTCAAGCGCTGACAATGTGGAATCGCAAGCGGAGTCAGCTGTGGCATTCTGGGACAGGGGGGAACGGTAAAGGGCGTCGGCGTCAGCATGCTTCCGTCCTGACCGATAAACCACGCGTATGTCGTAATCTTGAATTTTCAACGCCCAGCGAGCGAGGCGGCCAGATGGGTCTTTTAACGTCGAAAGCCAGCACAGCGCGTGGTGGTCGGTCACGACGTCAAAAGAACGACCATATAGATATGGGCGAAACTTTCCAAGGGCCCACACAATGGCCAAGCACTCCTTTTCTGTGACGCTGTAGTTGCTCTCAGCCTTGGTAAGTGTGCGACTAGCCTATTCCACGACGTATTCCTGATGTTCCGGTTTACGCTGTGCGAGCACAGCACCCAGGCCTACACCACTGGCGTCGGTGTGGATTTCAGTTGGAGCTTCAGGATCGAAATGGCGTAGAATGGGTGGCGTCGTAAGAAGCCGTCGCAGGGTGGTGAAAGCCTCGTCGCAGGCAGGGGACCACGATAAGAGGTCTTTACAGCTGCTCAAGAGTTGCGTGAGAGGTGATATAATAGACGCGAAGTTTCGGACGAATCGCCGGAAATACGAACACAAGCCGATGAAACTTTGAAGTTCTTTGATGGTGGCAGGTTTAGGAAACGCCGTAACAGCTCGCAATTTCTCGGGATCCGGAAGGATGCCTTCCTTGGAAACAACGTGGCCCAAAATGTTCAGTTGACGCATGGCGAATCGACATTTTTTGAGGTTTAATTGCAAACCGGCGTTAGTTAAGCAAGTAAGGACGTGCTGAAGGCGACGTAAGTGTGTGTCAAAGTTAGGGGCGAAGACCACGATATCATCGAGGTAACACAAGCATATCTTCCATTTTAGTCCACGCAGGATGTTGTCCATCATTCGTTCGAACGTTGCAGGTGCATTGCAAAGTCCGAAGGGCATGACGGTGAATTCATATAAGCCGTCTGGCGTGACAAAAGCGGTTTTGGGGCGATCGGCCTCCGCCATAGGCACCTGCCAGTAGCCTGACCGCAAGTCTAACGAGGAAAAGAACTCGGCACCCTGCAAACTGTCTAAAGCATCGTCAATGCGCGGTAGTGGATAGACATCCTTCAGCGTGATCTTGTTCAATCGCCGGAAATCGACACAGGAACGAATAGAGCCGTCTTTCTTTTTGACGAGAACCACCGGAGACGCCCATGGGCTCTGTGAAGGTCGAATGACGCCTCTGCGAAGCATGTCGTCTACTTGGTCAGCAATGACGCGGCGTTCTGTAGCGGACACGCGATATGGTCGTTGTCGCAGCGGTGAGTGGGACCCAGTGTCGATGTGGTGTTCTACTGCTAAGGCACGGCCGAGAGATGTTTGTTCAACGTCGAAAGAGTGGCGGTAGCTCTCAAGAATGGTGAGGAGTTGTGAACGCTGCGAAGATGTCAAATCTGCAGCGATGAATGGTTGAAATATGTTTGCCGACGTTAGTCAGGCGCTGAGACGACAGCCAGTTCACAGACGGAGGTAGAAGGCACCTCATCGTGGACGGATATAATTCTGGAAGAACTGATTGTCTCGACGTGGCCAAGGCACTCGTGACAAAGTAGGGATAAAGACGACGACTCATGATTATAAATTGGCATTGTGGTTGACCATTCTACAAGATCGAGAGCAGCAAAAGGCAGGGGGAGGGCTCTTCGGGCGACGAATATTGGAGATGGTGTGAAGAAGACCGTGCCGTCGGATATGGCGCTGCATGAAACTGGCACGAACGCAAAAGAGCATGGAGGGATGTAGGTGTCATCGCTAACGACAAGTTTAGCGGCAAACTGGGTGTCGACGGACGCTTGGTCATCCAGTGAGCGAAATTCGACCTCAGCCCTAGCACAGTCGATTACGGCGTTATGACGTGACAAAAAGTCCCATCCCAAAATAATATTATGGGAGCATGATGAAAGAACCACGAACTCTATCGTATACAGAACTTCCTGAATTGTCACGCGGGCTGTACATACTGCGGTCGGTTGAACAGGTTGAGCATTGGCTGTGCAAAGCGATAATCCGGAGAAAGGCGTCGTAACCTTACGAATTGAGCGACAAAATCCAGCATCTATAACCGAAACAGCTGCACCGGTATCTACAAGAGCGACAGTAGGGATATTTTCGACGAACACATCAATAACATTGGTAGGTGACAAATGAGGACTTGGGCAAACTGAAACTTGCGCAGTTCTTGCCTCAGGAACTGCGTCGTCTAGTTTTCCTCCTCGTAGGTGCGGGCCGTCGACGCATAGGAGAAGGCGAGCGGCGGCGTGGAGAGGGCGAGCGCAGACGTCCCGGCCGAGGGCGGTGGTCGTCCTGGTAGCGGGCTGGCATTGGAGTGGAGGAACCGTATCGCGCGTTGGAGTCAAGCGGGAAGAAAGGCTCACGGCGGTTTTCATTGGTGATATGCGTCCGGCGGCGGCAATACCTTGCGACGTGTCCGGGGTATCGACAAGCGTAACATATTGGGCGATTATCGAGGGTGCGCCACGGGTTGGCGGTGTTAGTGCTGGTCCAGTGAACTGGAGCTGGGGGATAGCTCGCGCGAGGCTGGAACGGAGGTGCAGGCGCCTTGCGAGTTGGCATGGCTGCAGCCGCGGCGTAGGTGAGAGGAGCAGCCACAAATTAGGCTCGCGAGCAGCTGGTAAGGCCTCGGCGACCTCTCCTTGAATGACGTCACGTAGAGACGATGGTAAAGTTGTGGTAGCTTCTGGTGTGAAAGGCACCAAGGAAAGCTGTCGTGCAACTTCTTCGCGGACAAATGCTTTTATTTCGGCTATTAGTGACGCGTGGTCATGACCACTGATCACATTAGACAGCGATGCCAAATCGTGCGCTGGAGGACGTCTTGTCAGAGCTCGCTGCTTCCGCAATTCATCGTAGCTTTGGCAGAGGCTAATTACGTCGCTAACAGTGGTCGGGCTTTTCGCCAAGAGCATTTGAAAAGCGTCGTCGTCAATCCCTTTGAGGATGTGCTTACATTTTTCAGCTTCCGTCATTTCGGCGTTCACGCGTGTGCACAAATCGACGACGTCCTCTATGTAACTTGTGAAGGTTTCACCCGTTTCTTGTGCGCGTGTGCGTAAACGTTGCTCGGCACGAAGTTTTCGGACGGCAGGTCAATCGAAGACTGCTACAATCGACGTTTTAAATTGCGGCCACGTTCGGACGTCTGCCTGGTGGTTTCTAAGCGAAAGGCTGGCTACACCCGCGAGATAGAACGAAACGCGTGTCAACTTGTCCGCGTCCGTCCATCTGTTTAAAGCACTCACCCGTTCGAAAGTCGAGAGCCACTCTTCAACGTCGTTGTCATCTGTTCCACTGAAGATTGGAGGCTCCCGCTGAGGAACACTGCCTGGACAGGTGGCCGGAAGAGATGGAAGCGTCTGCTGATCGGCGTCCGGCATAGCAGAAGGTAGCCGTCGAGAACGGAGTTCCAGGATGGTAGCGGGAAGGTGTAAGGGACGGTACCCGGCACGGCCTCCACCAATTATAAGGGAGATTTATTAAGCAGGAAGGTTGATGCTTGGAAGGCTTAGAAGGCGATGCACCAGCCGCAATTTCCGAGCTCGAGCCGCTGCTGCACACTCGATGCTGCTGCCTCTGCGCCGGAGTACTTCCTCTTCTTTACAATATATATATATATATATATATATATATATATATATGTGTGTGTGTGTGTGTGTGTGTGTGTGTGTGTGTATATATATATATCTATATATATATCCAGTGGGAAAGTTCAGTGGGTCTGGTAAGTTTAAAAAAAGATGTTGGCACACGTACGAGAAAGCAAGCAGTTTCTGTATAGACTTACGTTTCGGCCGTGGCACGGGTTCGTGAGAGAAGGCCGACAAAAGCCGTGCCACGGTTGAAACGTAGATCTATAAAGAAACTGCTTGCTTTCTCGTACGCGTACAAACTTTTTGCCGTATATATATATATATATATATATATATATATATATATATATATATATATATATATATATACGCATGGACCCAAAAAAAATTTGGCTTGATCCTATGTTGTTTGGTTACTCATTAAATTGTGCACCTTTTTTCACGAAATACGCGTGCTATGCGTACATGAAAGTAGGCACACGCACACGTGATCCTTTCACTACTTATCAGTGTATGATGGATAGAATGGCCGCTGGTTTATGTGTGCACTTTGTGTTATTGTTGTTTTCTCTCTCTCTCTCTGCTTCTTTCGACTGGACGATGGCATAAAAGCGCGTAGGAGCTGAACTAAGTTTGTCTGATGAAGATCCGGTTTCCGATCGAAACATCACCAATAAACAGTTTCTTAAAAGCGTATATTTATTTTTTTATATCTACGGCAACCGAAGCCAGGCTCTTCATAATATACGTATTGTACACAATGGCTGGCGTCCAGGGATCTAGAAAACAAGTCATCTGGAAATTCCCTTAGCAGCCTTCGACTTGGGCTATGTTGAGGGATTCGCAGACGAGACACGTCCACAACCACTTCAACCCTTCGAGCACTGAATCTCCGGCAATCATCACGCAGCCTGGTGCCCAAATCAATGACATGGACTTCGTACGACAAGGTACCTCTTTTCTGATACATCACGTTGGGGCTGATAACCTCGCCAGGATGAATGCTGACACAGCCCTCGTGAAGTATGCCATGCTCCTGGACTCTATTAGAAAGGAAAGGCCAGAATTCGGAAGAATGTTTTCCACCCTGGTGCTTCCTCGAGGCTTCAACACGCGCCTCCGGCATCCGTGTTGGAGGCAAGTTAACCACTTTAACAGGCAGGCGCACCATTTTATTAGCCAGCTGGTGAAGTTGTGCAAAAGCTGCCAGAACGTGTTTTTTATCGACCTATACCATCCACCACTTCCTGGCGAGAATGGTGCTGGCTGCGGACGGTGTACACCCGCATTTCGCTGGTGTATCTTTGCTTGCTAGGAACATCTACAATGTGATCCTGCATACTCGTAGAGGACCACATGGGAGGCTGGAATGACCACGTGCCCACCGCTTAAGGAAACCAGTCGTTGCCAACTAACCTATCTTCTGCAGAGGCACTCAAGTCGAGTACTAGGGTTGCAGAAAGGACCCCACAGGGCATCAAACACCAGTTCATTATAGGAAAAAAAACTGGCAACAAAACTCTAGCCAGTACGCACCGAGACCACGGCGACTTTGCCACCGAATGTCACCGCTTCAGCACCAATAACTCCGAACACAGAGACGGTTACACTGGCTGGGGGAAGAAAACCATCTCAATGGCCCCGAGACAGACAACCGAGATATTCAAGATCGAGGGCTTTGCCACCCTCAACCAGACAACGGTCAACTCAACCCGAGCATCATACGTCCACTTCAGCAGGACCACAACCGACCACAAAAGGCTGCGAGACATCGGACTCCCCTCCAGAACCCAGGGAAGACACATCTGCTCCCTCCTCCACAAGGTACGATCTCCGGAAATACTGTGATTAAACTAGGTTATGACAATCTGAGAGCGCTAACCCGTTGACTACCTCACCCACAGACAAGGGGCACCTTATGACCCAGACGCCCCGTTTTCTTCAACTATGAAAAATTGTTGATAAACGTCTGCTTCATAACCCTCACGTGCGAACTCTCAAATTTATATACGATGTAGTATCACCCCTCAGAGCATTCAGCTATCATTTGGGTCATTGATGGATGACTTCAACAAAGAGGAAACTGAAGTATGTAATGTTATTCTAAAATCTCCTTCACCTAAACTAACGGAACTTGTTGTGGGGCGCTGTGAAAAAAGGGTTCTCACGTCTCCGAGGGTGGCGGAACGGGAAGCTAAATCTAATACTCCTCTATCCTCTGCAGACGTTACTGAACTAGACCGTTTTGAAGAAAAGAAGACAACAAAATTTCATAAGATTAAGGAGAAAAAATGGCAAGGGATAAATTTCGAACTTTTGCAAGCTATACACAGACAATTCGGAGGGGTCTACACCAGCGGCTCTGCTACAATTCGGTAGCAAGCATTACACTTTAAACGACCGGCCGATAGTCACTACTAACACACTAAACAACATTGAAGAAAACATAAATAGCCTCTCCAACGTTCAAGTTAGCAGTCATGAACGAACAATATTCTGCCGTGGACTCACATTTCGCCTCATTACTAGTCAAAACAATCAGTTCTCCTTAATACAAGACCTCAATAACTTCGCATGGAATCTTCGAATATAGGAATACTTTTTCCACAAACCCCAGAAAGAAACCACTGCCATAATACTTTTTAGTTCATAGAAACAGTGGACACCAATCTCTCAGAGGGAAAGGCATCTAGATACCTACATCGAAGCCATCTAAAAAGACATACCTCGGGAATACAACACAGATCAAAAGCAGCCCGAAATCGCTCAAGAAAGAAGTATGAAGCGCTTAAGGGACTCGGTGACCAAACAGATATTGTCATAAAACTAGCGGATAAGCGGGGAGGAATTGTGAAATAAGTAGATCCGGCGATATCCAAGAGGGCACCCACCAAATAACCAACACATATTTCTACAAACCACTGGATAAAGATCCAACCCTGGAACATCAAGCAATAATAACCACTGCGCTCCGTGATCTCGCAGAGCTCGGGTAGTTAGATCCTAAACTATCTTGGGCACTTACTGTAGCACGTGTCAAACCACGACGACTTTATATGCTTCCGAAAATACACAAAGCAGGAAACTCTGGCTGACCAATATTTCAGGAAGAGGTACCCTCACCGAACCAATGTCAATTTACTCAGACTGCCTATTAGAGAACATACCTCCTACCCACCCCTCGTACCTACGTGATATCTATCCTTCCATTAGGACAATCAATGCTCTACTAATCTCTAAAGGTGCCTTCCTTGTAACTCGATGTAACTTCCCTTTACACCAATATTCCGCATAGTGTCGGCATCAAAGCATTAGAAGAGTCATATAGTTCACATAAATCTGATGACTCACCAAACCCAATAGTCATTGTCATCAGGGTTGTGAGACGCAAAAAGTGCTTTGTTCTCACTCCCTCTTCCGTCCCTTATTCTGCCGCTGCATGCTTAAAATGGTTTTAGACACCACCTCTGCAGCTTCAATGCTGTTTCGTGATGTTCCTACTGCAATAAAGTTGGTGGGAACATAAAGTTACACGAGGTATTTTATTTCAGCTCAAGGCTGTTCGAGTGATTTATGAACCTCTATATTCAATAAATGCTTGTATACTCTTGAAAGTTCACAGGGATATAATCTGAGATCAATCAGCGTTTTGCGGGGTAAAATACCATAAGCTCATGGACAAACTGAGTTACGTAGCGTATTACCGTAAACACCACTAGCCGCACAGTTGTGCGATGCGAATGCGGTGGGATCAGTCTAAGAGTTTGGTGGGTTGGTTGACCCGTAATAAAGTAGCATGTACCACCTGGGGGCATCGGCCATGAAATTGACGGTGCCTTGTTGTATTAAAATTTGTTGATAATCTCAATATACTTGGCAATAGATTGTCTTCGAAGCAATCAGCATGAATCACGAAAGAAACACTAATGAATTGTTGAAGAGCAAGCTTGATTCAGATAACTTTAGCCATCTATTCATTCCACCTCGCGTTGTAAATCACATTCGTCATGGCGAACATTCCGTTGGCTAAAACCTGGTGCTGTACCCCGAAATAAAAAAAAAACCCGGAAGTGATAAATTGAACCCTATCCTTTGAAGAGGCTCATGAAGAAGAATTTTTTTCTAAATTGGCAAACAATTTGCATGTTAGGAAGACATGATACAAGGTGAAGTGCACCGAGTGAAAAACGAAGCTTTACCGACGCTGTAGCGATGTATCTGGGTTTCGGAAAGCAACGTACACAACGCAAGAGTTTGTAATGAATGATACAGGCAAAACGAGGGCTGAAGTGACCGTGCCCAAGAAACTTTGCTTTACAAGGTGCAGCAAAAGACGAAACGAGGCTACGTCATCCTCTCTGGTCGAAATTGTAGCACGTACTCTTTTTCGTTGCACTTCAAATTTTTCGCATAGCGGCGAGGTAAAAAGCATAATCATGACGAGCGAGCATAATTCCGTGACAACTTCTTGAAAAACAATTCGTGAGACTTGGCAATTGAAAACCACCACGGCACAAAGCCGCCTCAAACGAGCACGCCACCAGCCACTTAACACAATTTTTTTAGTGAAGGAACGTTGAACTATAGATATTTTGAAGTGGTTTGAGTATTTTGCAATAATTAGGTAGCGGACACGCACCAGAATTGTTGAAAGTGTCAAAAAATGAAAGCGTACCACAACAGTTATAAAGTAAGCAAGAATATAGCGTTGCATACGCCTGACGCACGCATTTGCTGTCACTACTGACCACAGAGAGCTACGTGCTCTATAACGTGGAAAAGGTGGCCGCTTTCGTCCAGGCTTCATTATTTATTCATAGTGGCATTGTAAAAGAATGTGTCCCTTCGATATATTAAAATTTTTTTCGAAGACTCAACGGGATGGCCCCGGGCGCTCTTGCTACCACAGCTATCAAAGCAATGAGGAGCTGCTGTCTGCTATACGATTCTCAACGTTCTGCGCCGACAGCACCACGAGTAGGCTGCGCACGTCTTTCAAGGTGCCCCCCCCCATAGGGAGAGAAAGAGAGAATAAAATTAAGTGAAAGGCAAAGAGGTTAACCAGAAAAAAATTTGGTTGGCTACCCTTCCCTGGGAAAATGGAAGGTAACAAAAAGTAAAGTGAGAAAAAATGAAGGAAAGGGGTGGCTGAAAAAATAAAAGTAAAAAGCACACACACACTCAAGCACGGGAATGTCACAGTCGTTTAGCAAGACCGGTTGACCGCAGGAACGTCAGCAGCACCTTCGTCGATTTCTGTCTTGAAGGTCGAACAGTCTGGCACTTCAAAATTAACCGTTCCCGAAACGGCTGGTCTCCGAGCCGTGCTAACAAAAGCACCCCTTATACTTCCCAAACAGAGTGCATAGGAGGCTAAATTTGTACGGCAGGATAAAAATGTTTGACTTTATGTCTGTCTGGTGAGAACTTGAAATATGTGAAAATGCCGTCGCGTAGGACATCAGAGCTTTCTACTAGATACGTAGGCATATACCTAAACACCACTGGCCGTGGTACAGCGGGTATAAGTCAAAATTGTTTGGAGTTTCTATCGCACCGCAATTCATGACTGCAAGCTCGCGTTGCAACTGCGTTGTCAGCCCTACGCGCCGCTCCCTTGGCTTCTTCGGTGTTCATGGCAAATTGTGTGTAGCAACTAGTATAGAAACGCACAGAGTGATGTCCAGTGCAATATAAAAGAAGCGCGCCAAGAGCGAGTGCTATAAAGAAGGGCCACCTTCTAGCGGTCTCTTATCGAACTAGAGCACGCGCGGAGTGTGCACGCCGCTTGAACGGCAGTGCGCCGTTCAGGCGGTGCTATTGAAATCAATGGCGTGCACATCTGCACATTGAGTGGGATGAGTAGCAACTGGCGTACGCGGTAGGATGGACGCGAGACAACCCGCCAGCAAAAGCACCAAGCTTTCAAAAGAGAGGATGAAATTAACACGTGTCGGTTCAATTTGTCAATACCAATCAGCACAAGGCAAAGACGGAAAGCTTCGTTTTAAAGGCTGACGTCACTTGAGCTTTGCTTTGAAGAGTTGAATTCGATAGCGTGATTGTATGCTATTCATATCCTCTTCGTATTTTGTTGTCAGGCTCTGCTCCTACGTAGACACCTCAACCATGCCACGAGGAAAGTAAAATCTGTTCACTTAGCACTAACCGCTTGGCACTCTGATAGAATGCATGGCTTCAGTAACTGCAGTGGCGAAGTTTCTACTTTGCAATGATGCCCTATCGTGATGGCTTCTTGGCTAAGGTTCTCGGCCGCTGACCCGCAGGTCGCGGGATTGAATCCCGGCTGCGGCGGCTGCATTTTCGACGCAGGCAAAAATGTTGTAGGCACGTGTGCTCAGATTTGGATGCACGTTAAAAAAGTCCAGTTAATCAAAATTTCTGTAACCCTCCACTACGGCATCTCTCATAATCAGATGGTGGTTATGGGACGTGAAACCCTCTTATCAATCAACCAATTATTTCGCAATTATCAACAACCTGGCGAATAGGTGAAGTCCCGTTATGCACGGGCAAGATTGAACCTCCGCTGTCTACGTTTTTTATACTCTTTCTTGGGGTGGTAAATATTCACGCTTCCGGACTTTGCATTGCGTGGGCCTCGAAACCCTCATTGCTGATCAGCAGCGCAACAGCGCTCGGATAGGGGCAATCAAGCACACAAAACAGAGCGCTGGCTCACAGCTGGATTTAAAACATAGTTAAAAGAACTTGTAGTTTCCTATTTCGCATGACGTGACGCTCGGTGCAACTTTACTGTTGAACCACGCAGTAATACAAGCATTATTTGGACTACGGGCAGTAAGCGATGCCCGTATGTTTTTTTTCTGTAGAAATTTCAAGAACATTTTTCTTACGCTTATACATTAGGTGAGTTCATATTGAATACCTTGAAAATGATAAGGCTGGCGTGCTTCTGTGGTAACACACCAGACTTCCTCGCAACTTTACTCTAATTGATTGCCACTCGAATTGACTTTTTTTGCACTAACTGCATCAATCTTGTTTTTTTATCCCGGAAATTTACAAATGTCTCTAAATATTAGCGACACCTTCGCCGACAGTGAAATTCCTGCACTGCAGCCTCATGAAGTGGGGTTTTTTTAGAACACTCGCTTAACGCACCTTATTACCTTTTCAGACCACTGTATGTTCTTTGCGATTTCTTAAATATGATTGTGGAAGGGTACGCGCACATTGCGCCTTACTTTACATATGCTCTTTTAGTTGCCTTCATTTTACTCTTTTTTTGTGTAATTCTGTTGGACACGCAAGTGAACGTTCGTCTGTATGCCATTCCTTGTCGACGTTTATAGCTTATAGGGCGAATAAAAAATGTCTTGAAATACCAGTAACAAAGGGGTTACGTTTATGCGTAGTTTATTGTATTTTGGGAAAAAAGCTGTGGCACTAGAATCCTGTTCGCGTCGCTTGATGGGGAAGGAAATTCGCGATTGGTGTGAACTGTTTTCTACCTTCCCTTACCATGCAGTGGCATGCCCGTTCATTCTTGTCTCGAGTGGGTATTATGTGCATTCACCCAATTTCAATTCAATTTGTGCGCACTCGGGCGCTCAAGTAGTCTAAAAGCACGAAAAGATTCTAGAATAAAGGATTAGTGCTGACTTTGCCTACTTTCTTGTGAAAAAATATGGGGCAAGAAGAAAATGGCCCCTCTGAGAAAAAGAAATGAAGAAAAAAAATGCAAATTTTAGCCTTCGAACTCGGAGGGGTCCCGGGCATACAAAGAAATGTTTCTTAAACCTCTTGAAGCTCAGTGCTAACATCGGTGCTTTGCATTGTTCTTGAGCTTACGCGCCATGGTATTTTAAAGAGTGAAGTGCTGGGCTGGTGACTTGCGGGTCACGGGATCCAGTTCCAGTTATAGCGGCCACATTATCGATGCAGACATAAATGATACAGCCGTACGTACTTAACTTCTTGCATGATAAACAACCACAGATTTCCAAAATGCTGGGAGACCTCCACTACGGCCTCTCGCATAATTTTTAATTGTTTTAGTACGTTAAACTCTCACAATTATTTTATTATAATGGTCTTGATGTTTGATTGTGCCAGCCTTTGAAAGACTCTCGGTGACGGAAAAAACGCGCCCATAATAAATAAAACAATTATTTTACAAAAACTGCAGGAAACTTTGCTGCAGGAACCAAAAATTGTATTAGTAATATTCATATGTGCTCTATCTGAAACGTTCGCCTCAGAGGCATGCATCTAGTAGTTTTCCCGCATACGTTATTTTCACTCACAAATCATGTTCTACAGAGCTTGGTAATTGTCGTAATGATCAACTGGATTCAACGAATGTGTACTTTTTGTTTCGTGTTGCTGGACCACAATATTGTAACAACTTATGGCTTATGAAAAATAAAATCAATTTGAATGGGTGTCGGATTGATTGCCTAATAACTCACTCAATGCCACCCCAAATCGAATTTAAAGAATAAAATTTTACTGCTTCTCTCACTAAACTGGTGCACAAAGCTTGGACTTTAGCCTTGTTCATCCTAGACGATGTATGAAATGTATCTCCATGACTAAGATTAGTGTTATATTGATGCGTATACTTCATTGTGAATAGCACTGATACGGAGTTGGGGGCCAAATCACAAAGACATGCGTAACAAGAACGAAGCCAACTTCGAAGTTTGGTTTCGTGATTATTACTTTTTTACTTAAACGAACACTGGGGAGGGCCAGCTGTGGACGTAGACGCATAGCTCACGCATTGACCAGCTTTTTTAGTGCAGCTTTTACGTGCCTGTTGCTGCGTTTAGCCGCACCCGCTTCGTGCGGCAATCGTTAGAGTGAAGACAATGCACAACGGACCGTGAAAAGTAGCAATACGAGGAAACCACGATGAGGAGGGAATGATAGCACCGAGCATGACCTAAGCCAACCCCCCCCCCCCCTTTCTCGGAGGCCATGCGCTGAGACGCCAGATTCTGTGGGGGCCAACAGCGCTGCCCAGAAGTGTCCGCTGCCGCGTGCCGCTTGTTGCGGAACGCTTTCAGGTGCGCTGCCCTCCGCACTCTCCTGGTCATCGAGGCGATCGCGCAATCCTCCGTCTGCAGCGGTTGATGTGAAATACGATGCAGATATTATTGACGCTACTCGCGTGGATAGTTTGGTTAATTTGTGGGGCGAAGCTTCTTAGAGTACAGGCTAGCCTGTCGTCGTCCGTCGTAACCATCCCTAGTACTCGGAGTACTCAATAGATGGCGCAGCGGAGCTCTCTCCTATCTGATGCGTATGAGACTCGAGCTTTTTGGTGATAGGAGATGGACGGACGGACGGATGGACGGATGGACGGATGAATGGACGGGCAGACAGACAGACAGACAGACAGACAGACAGACAGACAGACAGACAACAGACAGACAGACAGACAGACAGACAGACAGACAGACAAACAGACAGACAGACAGACAGACAGACAGATAAGCAAACGAAGCAAGCTCGTTAATCATCATTCACCTTGAGGATATATCGTAGTTTTATACAGTGTTGTCATGACTTTGATCATCGACTGGAAAAAATTCAGGGAGTATTCACAGTTTACCGACGTGCTTCTGGAGCTTCACCCAGTTATCATCATTGACCACGTGGATATGCAGTGATTTGTTTCTCACGCAAACCCTTGAATAAAAAGTAGCAAGCCAACTGACTATATTCTATAGTTCTTTTGATTTCAGCCTCACTCGACCCTAAGTCATGGGCATCGTAAGCTTCCGTCTTAATGACTACTTTACGTGATCAGTGCACAGGAAAAATATTTAATATATTCTCTGATATTATCGTGAATTTTTACAAAGACAATAGCTTTAGTTAAATATACAGTGACTTCTTAGTCACATGCTCCTAATCTTGGCAGTTTAACAAAGTTCAAGCCACGACAGTCGCCTTGCGGTGCATCTGTAATGCTAGAAAACTATGTACTGGATGATTCCATGACACGTTAGAGATATATAACGGAGGGACAAAGTTTCCGGGGCCCTCAACTACAGCGACACTTATTTGTACTCTGGTTTTCAGCCGTAGACCCAATGCATATTACTAGTATTATTAATATTGCTATTATCACCATAATGTAATAATAATATAATATAATCTTTTCGCACTGAACCTATGTAGGCTGCCTTACCTCCAGCCTTAGGCATTCTTGTCGGAACCTTGTATAAATACCTCAGTGAATGAAGGTCAGGTGCAGAACCAGAGTAATTGATATGTATTGCTGAAAGCGTTTTTTATTTTTTTCCTTCGTACCAAATCTTGTTGTATGCTGGCACATGTGACCACGCATCACAACATATTTCATCATATATCAGCTTTTCCAATTCTAGCCTTCATATGCCAGAGCGAATGAATGAGCTTTGAATCCCACCACTTCTTACCTTCTTTTGGTTCTAAGCGGAGTGCAATGCAAAAGCTTACGCTAGGCCAGATCGCAAGCAGAGCCCGTAGATCCAAGTGCATTCGCTGTTGCAAAATATGCGATTGGAACGGATGCGCCTATATGGGAGCAGTTGGCACGCGCAAATCTAGCGAGGGAGCGCGAGAAGCTGCGAGCGTTAACAAGACAACACTGCGTTTCCCTCTTTTCGTGACGGAAGAACGGCCGACGCGCTGAAACGCACATGCCTCAAAGCAATGCAGCACGGCGCGCGCCTGCGAGTATATCCAAGGACCAGCGCCTGGCGTGAAAACGCCGGCGTGAAGCGACGAAATGACTGCTGGCGAGCACGCGCATCGTGTCACATCGAAATGTATTGCCGCCTAGAATGTGGCATGTACTCATGTTCTCACACGACACGCATCTCATGATTATCATGTTTGCACCACGTACTTTTACCTTCGTCCTCCATTGGCGTCAGGTAATAACAAAGTTGGCTAATGTGACGCTAGCAAAACGGCCGCGAGCGCATCATGCGCGTAGCATGTATTCATTGTGTTACATAACACGCACCTCATATTTGTCTTATTTGCACCAGTATTATACTCTTGTCATCCATTTCCGTCCCATCATAAGTGAAGCTAGTGAAACGGCCACCATTGCATCATGAGTGTGGCGTGTAATCATGTTGTTACATGACAAAAATCTCATGATTATCGTTGTGCGCTATTCACATACCATCATTATTCATTCATGTACAGTAATACCAAATTTCGAATATGTGACGCTAGCGAAACGGCTGCGAGCGCATCATGAGCGTGTCATGTAGTTACATGTTACATGTTAGTTGCATGATTTCACATGTTGGTCCATGACACGCATGTAATGATTTTTATGTTAGGTTCTGTCGCTTGTGTTCGCCATGCAATTATGCCATATCCTACCAGTTTTGAGCATGCCATGTGAACGAAACTACCGCAAGAGCCGCAAGACCATGAATTTTATATCATGACATTCATGACATACATATTGTACCGGAGCATAGTGGCGCCAGCTCTATGCCAGCATGAAAGAAGACGTTGAGGCACGTGTGGCTCGTGCTTGCCGGTTCCCTGCCTGTACCAGCTTGTTGCAGCTAACGCTTCATGAATAATAACAAGTGTTTTTACGTGAACACGCCATGAATGCGCCTGCGACTTTTGAAAGGATGGTGGACAGTGTCCTCAGGGGACTCAAATGGCACGTCTGCCTTTGCTATTTAGTCGACATAGTTGTATTCTCGGCAAACTTGAGACTTATATTTCCCGTCGGCAACAAGTTCTCCAGTGCCTTACGGCAACCGGGTTGCCACTGAACTTTAAGTAATGTCATTTTGGCTCCCGCAAACTCGCAATTCTTGGCCACGTCTGCTCAAAAGAAGGAATATCGCCACACCCTGCCAAACTGCTTGTCGTTGCCGAGTACCATAAGCCTAATACCCTAAAAGAGTTACGTAGTTTCGTAGACTTGTGCTGGTGCTTTCAGCGTTTCATTCGCTATTTCGCCTGTGTAATGGCCCCCCTGACTCAGCTTCTTTCCAGTAGCGCGGACATCTCTGGCTCGAATTTCCACTGCGATGACGCACTCACGGTGCTGCGCCGGCTACTCACGTCTCCACCAGTTCTCTGCCACTTCGATCCCGATGCACCAACTGAAATTCACACGGATGCAAGCGGTCTCGGCCTCGGTACCATTCTCGCTCAACGCAAGGATTGCTGCGACGAGTACGTTGTGGCCCATGCCAGCCGTACCCTAACTTAAGCAGAGTCCAACTATTCCCTCACAGAAAAAGAGTGCTTGGCTATCATTTGGGCTATAGGAAAATTTCGTACTTACCTGTACGGACGCCAGTTTGATATCACAGATGATCATGCCTTATGCTGGCTAGCGTCCATGAAAGACCCTACTGGCCGTCTCGCTCGTTGGGCTTTAGGCCTTCAGGAATACGACATCCATGTTATTTATCGCTCAGGACACAGGCATTCAAATCCTGATGTCCTAAACGTTCTCCGCTGCCTACTGACTTTGCCTGCTTACCAACTGCCATCTGCCATTCGTCAGCGTTGAACATCACCAAAATGCCATTTGAGCAGTGCAAGTATCCCTGGATCAATTCTTCGCTGAGACGTCCTCTCTCACAGTTCGCCAGAATCGACTTAACGCTCCTTTTCTCGTCGAGCAAGATACTTTGCTGTACGTGAAGGCTTGTTGTATTGCCGCAACCGCATCATGGATGGGTGTAGGTGGCTCCTTGTCATCCCTCATAATTTGCGCTCGGACATCTGTGCTGCTTTTCATGATGACTCCCAGGGTGGCCACGATGGAGTATTCAAGGCTTACTCTCACCTTCGTCTAAGATAATATTTGCGCGGCATGTATCGGCACCTTTGTCAGTACGTTCGGTCATGCACCACGTGTCAACGCCGCAAGACGCCTTCTAACAGCACTGCTGGCCCTTTGCAACCATTAACCAGCCCAGCGAAATTTTTCCACCAAGTCGGAATTGATAATTATTGTCCTCTACCCGACACTCTTCGAGGCAACCGGCGGATTATTGTCGCCTTCGATCATTTGACGCCCTACGTTGAAACATCTGCGCTACCTGCTACCACTGCGAAAGGTGTAGCTTTTTTCCTTCTTAACCAACTGATTTTGTGACAGGGTGCACGTCGTGAATTACTAAGTGTGAGTGACCATAGACGCGTGTTTCTCTCGAACGCCGTCGACGAGCTGCTCAAGGAATGTCACATTGTCGATCAGAAATTCTCGGCATACCATCCTCATACCAATGGCTTGACAGAATGCTTTGATCGTACCCTTGGAGATATGCTTGAGATGTACGCGCCTGACGACCACACTAATTGGAACCAAGTGCTCCCTTTTGTCACGTACGCGTACAACTCTCCACCACAAACAGCCACCGGCTTTTTTTTCCTTTCTTTCTCCTGTACGGACGTGAACCATCATGCTCCATGTACACCATTCTTCCTTACAGACCTGTTGTTTCTGAAGCGACGCCTGTTTCCGAAGCAGCTGCTTATGCCCCAGAGTGTCGTCATCTCGATCGCTCATTTACCACGCAAGTCCGACGGTGCCAGAAAACTGACCACGATGCATCTGCGCCTAGTGTCTACTATAACCCAGTAATGTTTGTTTGGCTCTGGGTCCCGTCTACCCCTCCCGGTCTTTTCCTGAAGCTTTCGTCGAAATACCGTGGTACCTATCGCGTGGTGCGAGAAACATCTCTTGTCAACTATGAAGTTGAGCCCATTGATCCACCTTGGGACCAAGGCTGCCATAAGCGTGAAACACAACACGTATCACGCCTCAAACCGTGCTATCACCCCCCGTCGTGTTATTTCCCTGCGTCGCCAGGTTAGCTCCTTTCTGAGCGGGAAGTAATTGTACCGGGGCATAGTGGCGCTAGTACTATGCCAGCGTGAAAGAAGACGTTGGCGTCCATGTGGCTCGTGCTTGCCGGATTCCTGCCTGTAGGAGCTTGTTGCGTTTAACGCGTCTTGAATAATAACAAGTGTTTTTACGTGAACTCACTTGTTGCATTGGTGGAAACGTGCTAGGTTACGTCGTGGAGCTCTGCAGCCGTGAGCTACCATCTGACTCCGTGATCACCGAGTGCGTCGGTACCCTACTAGCCTCTTCCACGCCGCTGCCTGTCATGTGCCCTAGTGTACTTTGTCTGCGTGACCCACCAGTCTACAACGGCACTAAAGATCTTGATGTAGAGGACTGGCTTGAAGAGTACAAGCGTGTCAGCACGATTAACAAGTGCGATGACCCTGCGAAGCTGACTCACGTCATCTTCTACATGACAGATTTGGCCAACCTATGGTTCACCAACTACCAAGCCGACATCCCCACCTAGTCGGTTTTCAAAGAGACAGTGACCTCGTTTTTGGTCGTCCCGCCATGCGCAAGCTTCGCGCTGAACTTTGCCTGTGGGGACGATTCTTGAACAATAACAATTCTTGAACAATAACAAGTGTATTTACGTGAACGCGCTCGTAGCAATAGCATAATTTTTGATGGTATGACTAGTCAATCTTGCTGGTCATACAATCATGTTATGCTATCCCAATTTTGGTAATATTACCATTAGCGAAACGGCCAGGATATCTAAATGTAGGCAGCTAGTTAGATAAATAGATATATATATAGATAGATAGATAGATAGATAGATAGATAGATAGATAGATAGATAGATAGACAGATAGATAGATGGATAGATAGATAGATAGATAGATAGATAGATAGATAGATAGATAGATAGACTCAAAGTCGCCGAAGTTCGCTAAGATCTGCTTCGCATATAAAAGTAGAAAACTATGGTTAACAAAACAGTTAGATCAGAGAAGAAAAGCCCGAGAGGTTTTGTATTATCAATTTGTATGTCTAAAAGATTTAGTACTTCTTAACAAGTACAATCAGGTGCGAAAGAGTTTAAACCCTGATATCAGAAAGCTTGGGCTGAATAATACGAAAAACAGACACCTTGTTGTTTCCGCTGGCCCTAAAAAAGAGTGAACCATATTTTCTTCTCTAATGGGTCAAGGACAAAATAGCATTCCTAGTACTTAGATGACTGATGGTGTCTCATACAGCAAATAGGCTTTGTCACATAATTTCAATTCATAATTCTTAACTTCACGTATATACTCGTCTTCTTCGAAGCAATTAGATGTTGAAAAATACTCTTTGATATTGCCATTTAGTGAATTAGAGATCTTTTCTCGTGGAGCTAAACAAAAATACTGATGCCGCTGACGGTAAAATTGAAGTTATTTATTTGTTGTCAATCAGCTTTGAGCACAACTACAACATATTGATAATAAATCAGCAGTGATAGAAATTTTCCCAGTCGCTACGAGAACTGTGAGAGTAACAATCTTGCACACAGGAGGCCCTTTAAATAATTTCAATAATTACAGGCAGATATATATGTTACCCTTATTATCGAAGGTGTTAGAAAACGTGACTATACCCATGATAACCGAATTTCTCGATCATCATGACTTACTTGTCAGTGAGCTATTTCGCTTTCGTGCAAGGAAATGTACAGAAATGGGATTACCTGGCGCGAAAAAAGAAATTTCTGAATATATAGACAACAAGAAATTGACCCTGAGGATAGATTTACACTGTCGAAAGGCATTCCGCTCGGTCAGGCATGATAATACGTTCGAAAAATTACCGTATTAAAGCATTCGAGTTATTTTAATGGAGTTACTACGTAGCTACCTAACAGACAGTCTACTTTATAGATTTGTTAACGAGTGTAATTCGCAGTCCGAACCAGTAACACTGGGCGTGCCTCAGGGTTCGGTACATGGCTCTTTAGTTTTTTATTGATTGGATGAATGATACCGCTCACGCGCAAGTGGCTTTCTTTACAGGTATGTGTGCAGAAGATACGAGCTTTTTCTTTTCTAGCAGACGTTTTGAAAGATCTAAAAAGAAAGCGAATAAGTGCCTGGTTTCTTTCTCTTACTAGCTAGAATCACACCAACTGCAGCTCAACGTTAGTAAAGTTAACTTTATTTTATTTAGGAGGAAAAACAACTGTTAAGATTACAAACCCTATTAAACATCCGGGTTGGTGGATGCTGGCATGGTTGTTGGATATGGTGGAAATAAGACTGAACATGGTGGAAATCATAGTGGATATGGTGGAAGCTGTAGTGGTCGTAATGGCTGATGACAGTGAGGGTGGAAAGAATGGTGGCAGATGGTGGTAGTGGTGAGCCAATAGTAGTGTCAGCATAAAATGCCGGCTGATGATGGCAATGCCAAAAAAGTTTGGTGGGTGGCTTGGTTAACAAGCTGGATGACAGGGGCGAGATGGAAGCTTGCTAGATGATGGTGGCATGACCAAAGAGGAGATAGCACTATGTAAAATCACTTAAATGGTGGCGTGATCAAAAAGAAGGTAGCAGTACGTAAAAACAAATATTTATTTGTAGTGTTTTTCTTTCTAGCACGTTTTTTTTCACTGTGGTGTAATCAAGGCTTCAATTTTTGTGGAGTGCAGAAAGTGGCCGTGAATGTTTAGATTTCATGCACGTATAGATCAGTTTTAGATGTACTATGTGGTGTTTGTTGTGTTTAGAAGGCTAGAGGTGTTGCTGTGAACAGTGACAGTAAATGTGTTGCATCACCACGCAGTTGTCGAGAAACAAATGTACTCTAGTTCGCAATTACCCCTTTTTAACGGTAGACCAGAATGCAGCGGTAACTTGGCGTCGCCACGCTCGAAACGCAACTATGGCAATTATTGCGCACTCAATTGCATTAGCCATACATTTAATTTAACAAAGTGCGTGTGACGCTAAAATGCATAACCGTTCTGCTTTGGCTTACGTCAAGACAAGTCCCAACGAGTTTGACTCTCACCCTTCTGTTCTACCACTGTGATTTCCACCAAAGGTCAGGCCTAACGACCGAGCCCGTGCAAGTGATATCGGCGCTTTTGAGTTTCAGAATAGACAATTTCGACAAGTAAAAACCACAATGCAGCACAGTCGTGGCATCATTTACTTTAAATGAAGCATTTTGTTTAGTGTACAGTGTCCGCGCTAGCAGCGAAACATCGATGCGACGCCGTGCCAGCACTTACCGCTAACGTACGCCTCCCGTCACCGACAGCCACCGGTCGCACTCGCCGGCACTTCTCTGGCTTTTATGCGATAGCACACAGACTTGTCCATTGGCATGCTTACTGAACCAATATGATAGCATATTGTCTCCAGCGCAGTGCA
Organism: Rhipicephalus microplus; assembly: GCF_013339725.1. NCBI lineage: Eukaryota > Metazoa > Arthropoda > Arachnida > Ixodida > Ixodidae > Rhipicephalus > Rhipicephalus microplus. The sequence continues at coordinate 170,489 of NW_023611575.1, forward strand.
TTCGTTTTGGCGAAGCCGTTATGTAGTTGCTAAGGGTAGAGCTACAGCAGTGCGCTTGCACGACTGCGCTGTACATTGCACGAAAAACAACGCATTACTTAATCACTTGTGTTGACGCATCTATCAAATGAGCCTAGAGGCGTCATAATGCCTGAGCAGATGTCGTCCCTTAATGCGAGTGCGAAACTGTACCCACTCCACAGTTCATTTTTTTCTTGTGGTTGTGAATTGTCAGAAAGACGTAGCTGTGCTGTCATTATTGCAGTGGAAATCGTTACAGGCAGCAGTTTTTTGGGTTGAATAAATGTGCCAATATTCGTAGCAGGTGCACATACTTTCTATGTTGTGTAGGCAACATACAAAACTATAGTTGAATGGTCAGTTCGTAAGCTGACTGGCCAATTAACAGCCCACTTCCCATAAGTCGGCCTGGCGCGGTGGTTAGCGTGTTCAGTTGCAAATCCAATTGTTGCACGTGAACCCTCATGGTCACGTTTTTTTACGGGTGCGTTGTGAATCGTAGTCTATATAATCTTGTTCTTATTTTAGTAGCAGCTCCTCACAGTGATTCTGACACCGTTTCGCGCTCCAGCATTGACTGCAATTCATCATCCACCATGTGCCGCCATACACCATAAGCCACCAATATTTGCAGCACTATAATCCACCGAAATGGTGGCCTCTTTTTCAATAGGGTGATTTTTCTCTGCTTTAAAGCAAACGAAATGCAACCAGTTCCTTTGTTTAAAATATTAGTGTACTTTTCAATGAGAACTTCAGCTGGTCAAAAGAAATAAATAAAATACACTCTGTTATGTCTCCATCGATTTCTTTTTCAAACAAACTTAAGTTCCTAGTTGCAAACTGGTGAAAGGTCCAGCTGTATTGTACTTTAATTCAATCCTATCTGCAATTACTGCATTACTTTGGGACACAACTTCAAAAAGCTATTTAGTTAGGGTAGGTTTACAAAAAAGACTGTATGTTAAATAGAAAATCTGCTCCCTAAGAATCATACTCCTCCATTTTTCGACAAGCTACAGGCACTTACTGGCTACCAATTATACAATCCTAAATTCAGATTATATGTCATTATAGAAATAGAAAATACGATTTAGGTTATATAGAGCATTGCTACCCAAGTGATACTCGCTATGATCTAGGCTTTGATGGTTTGGATTACCTATATTTAGGGAAACATGGAAAGCAAACATTATCATAATAAATATTTTATGTACTCCTCAAAAAGAACTATGTACGTGATACTGAAACCCTGTGAAGAAAAACAATAAGATGTGCCCCCTTACTTGTATTCAGCCATAATTGTACTATTTATTATTGATATATCCTCAGTGTCTCACACACTTTCGTATTTCTGTATAGTGTTTGAATTTCTGCTTATACCTTACTCATTGTTTCAGTTTTTGAATAATTTTTCATCTTGCTACGGCAAATTGGTGGCGAGTGTGATGACTGTACCACGTTATTTCAAAAACGTATGTTTCAACTCAACTTCTGTTATTTTTTAAATTGGGTTGTGTGTACCGCATTCAAAATAAGAAAGGGAATTCGTTCCACTGCACCTGAGCAATTGTATGAGTGGAGGCACTTTAGTCAGGCGGAAGTAATATGCTTTTATTCTCTTCAACCTAGGCAATGTTTTTTTTTCTCTGAATAAATAGTGAATATATAAATGGATGAATGAAATGATGCAAGGGACACCTGATGCTGCCTAATCGCAACGCTTCCGTTCGAGGGGACACTCCAGCTCAAAGAGTGTTCCTGCTCCTTGTTGCTGTAGCAGACGGCTCTCGCTCCATATCCTACTCTACGTAGGTCCGTAAAAATTTGTTTTGAAGGTGGATTTGTGTAGTACATTTTGGCCCAGAACTCTATAAAGAGCTCAACCCCATCTGGTGTTTAAAAAGCGGGATAATTAGTGACGTAATTATCTTGTTATTCTGACTTCAGTAATTTTTTCCGCAGCCTGTCATCACATGAAGACCTCATCTCAAGACAACGTCGCTTGATCTGTGGTTGGCCAATCACGAAGGCCTAGTGAACCAGGTAACGAGCAGAAACCTTGCAGCACCTCCAGTCCTTAAAGCAGTGCTAAAACACGTCAGTGCTGAGCAAAGGCTTCGTTTTTTAGGTTAACTACAGTATTCTTGTGATCCTGTAAAGCCCCCTTACTCGTCCAGGGTGGTGTACCTAAAAAGCCCACTTCGGTTAAAATGGGTCTGCCTCGCATAATAGAAAAAAATTTTCCACAACCGCTTCACTGTTTTGAGAGATGAGGTTGTGTAATATGTTGATATGTTTATAGCCTATAGCCGCATCTGGTTTGCCTTTTCGCCCTTGTCTATGGCGTAACGTGTGGCTTGCTCGCATTCTTCCTATGCACTTCCTTGACTTTAACACATTCTACTGCTCCCAAGCACGCACTGATGCGCTCAATTAGAGGGAGAACAAATAGCCGAACCATTAGAAACCTCTTCGATGAAACGACCAGGCTATTTACGCAATTTTTTGTTTTGGTTTGTTATGTTTACTCTATTTCACGTCCGAAGATACGCGGAAATCTCGGGAGTTGATGACCGCCAACCAAGTCTTCGAATGACCCAGAAGCTAATGAGATAAACGGGTATTATCCTATCTTAAGAAAACCTCAAATTCATTATACAAAATTGAATTAGTGGAGCTTGCGACGTTAACGAATAGGCGTAGGGTGGCCGACTTCAAAAGATATAACAAAGAGAGAATCAAGCAGGCTGCAAAAAGCGGCAAAAGCCTGAAAGCTGTGAATTGAAACTTGCGCATAGGCAAAAAATAGACGCATGCCTTAAAGATAAGAGAGGCAATGTCTTAACCAATATGCATAGAACAGCTGAGGTGAAGGACGAGTTATATAGACAGCTGTAAAGAAGGCGAGACAAGCGGGATGATATCGTAAGTGTCGTAAAAAGCTATTAGGTGTTCACTAACACATTGATTTGTACAGCACGTCCCAATACATTTTCGTGACTACTGGGTATCCTTCCGTATACTAAATGTCTGTTATTATACGTAGTTATCATTATTAAAATTTTGATCCTCATCCTGATTCTGAAGAAGCAGTAAGAGCCCAGAGGAATCCGACATTTTACTAGTAACGACAGGGGAAGTACTGAAAGTCCTTGAAGGAATACAAGAGAGGAAGCCACTTGTGAGGATAAGGTAACAATAAACCATCTGAATGGTGGCATGAATGGTGGCAAAGAAAGTCTTTTAGAAACACTGGCCACCTTCCAAACGAAGCGTCTTTTGACAGAAAGAGTACCAAATATTGGAAGAATGCCAACACCATCTTTATTGGAAATCTTAACTGCAACCACCAGAGAAAATCCAACATTTACTCTATATACCATTATTCTCATCTCACATAAACTATTGTGGAAGATAAATATAAAGAAAATCGCAACAAATTATATTTTGTAGAATAAAGCAGTTAAGCATATTACAAACCTACGACATGACGCACATAAATGTGATTTATTCTGCATTTTCACTGTAGATTTCTGCCAGTATTTTATGTAGGGTTTGACGATGCCCTGATTTTGTAGAACCTGAATTACTGCTGACGCCTCGACTGGGTCAGATGCTTTCTAGTAATCTATAATAGGTATCAATCGAGGTTCGTTGTATTGCGAGCATATCTCTTATCACCTGATTGACAGTGTGAATATGGTATTTTGTGGATTAGCATGTAACAAAAAGTGTTTTGTCGTTTGCTTGATTGAACTCTAAAGTGACGCAATTGTATTAGCCAATATCTTTCTAAATAGTTTGTATATAACGTACATTGACTTGTTCATAAAACAAGTGAGAGAAACCAATGAAGAAGGGTGTAAAGCGGGGAGACACGATCTCTCCAATGCTTTTCACCACGTGTTTACAGGATGTTTTAGGGTCCTAGATGGCGAAAAGGTAGGGATAAGAGGAAATGGAGAATATCTTAGTGACCTTGGATTTGCTGATGGCATTCCCTTGATCAGTAACTCAGAGGACCAATTACCACTCATCATTACTGAACTGGACAGAGAAAGCAGACAAGTAGGTCAGGTTTAACGCTAGAAGTTTAGTGAGGCAAGTAGAGCAGTGCTATTCCAAGAACTAAAGGGTGTAAATGGATGGTAGTGGGGCTCAGTGAGATGAGCAGGATAGATGAGGCCTATTTATAGCTACAGATTGGGCACGTTCTTCGACATCATGACTTTGCTGACAGAGGAGAGGAGGGGTGGGGTTTCTTGTCCACAGAAACATAGCTGGTAACATAGAAGAATGCTATAGTAATAATAAATGGGTGGTAGGTATCGCAAATAAAGTCAATTAGACATACAAGGTGAAGGTAGTACAGGCCTATGCGCATACATAGAGTCACGACGACGTATAGTTGAAAGCTTCCCTGACGACGCGTAATCGAACATGCATAAAGTAAAAACAAAATGTTATAATGGTGGACAGCTTCTATGCCAAGGTAGGAAAAATGCAGGCTCAAAACCACTCAGCCGGGTAATATGGCATCGGCGCTAGAAATTCGAGATGGGAGTTATTAGTAGTATTCGCCGAATGCCATTATATACGAATCTTGCATACATTCTACCAGAAACGAGTGAACCGTACGTGCACATTGATAAGCACTAAAGGCGAAAGTAAGAACGAAATAGAGTTTAGAGTGAATGCGCAGTCAGGCATCCTGCAGAATGTGGAAGTATATACCTGGCAAAGTACGGTGCAGTGACCATGGATTAGTAAGGTCTCAATTTTGCCTAGAACTGAAGAAGAAATGACAGAAACTGATCCGCAAGTAGGCAGTCAATTAGCTGGCACTGAGAGGGAAAGTACAAAAATTCCGAGTCTCGCCTTCACACACATACTCGGCTCTTATCGAGAAAACTGACCTTAGCCTAAGCGCAATGAATGATAATCTGATGGGTAGAATTTCGGGGTGTGCAGTGGGAGTTTAATGTATGGTAGTTTGACAGGAACTAGCAAGATATTCCCCGATACGAATAACCACATTAAGAAACTTCAAAGCATGAGAGCTTCAAACGCAACAGAACAAATAGAACTAGCTAAGGTTTATTGGTTAATTAATAAGCATAAAGTATCCCATGCAAGAAAGTATAACATTGAAGAAACTGAACATGCTTTAATAAACAGACGAAGCGTCAAAGCGGTGAAAAGGAAACTTGGGATGGGCAAAAACTAGATGTATGCACTAAGGGACAGTGAACGCAAAGTAACTACCAATATGGAAAGGATAGTTAAAACAGCGGAGGAGCTTCGCAGACATCTGTACAGTAGCCGGCACAACCAGAGACCTTAATATAAGAACTAGCAGTCAGTATCCCTGATAGCACCCCATCAGTAATGATAGAAGTCAGAAAAGCCCTGGAAGGAATGCAAAGAGGTAACTTTGCTGCTGGTGAGGATCATATGAAATTAGATGTCAAGTTCTCCTCCTCTCTCAAGTAAGTTTACTACATATTTCACATTCGTCTAGGTCGTTCGAATAGTGAAGAAAGATGTGCCAAAGTTAAAGAGAAACTGGCGGGGAACCTCCTTTGGTGACACGAATGGGGTTATTAGAAAAAAATTTACAGCAACAGGTGCCAAATTTGTGAGCCACGACTATTGAGCCTATTTAACAGTAACAATACCATTCTTACATAACATCACCGTAATAGTACTGATAAAATTCGACAAGAAGATTATTGATGGCTGGGAATAACATTCGAACAATGCAAGCTACATGACAAAGCAACCAGTTTTATATTCATTGTATAAGTTGTAGAAAGGCAAATTCTAATATATTACTGTGTAATTAACTGTTGAAAGCAATCAACAATAATTACACAAATTAGATGATTTCATTATTTATGAAGCAAATGTTTTTCCTACGCGAGGTTAAAATATTATAGTTGTGCGAACATTTTCATTCGAAGGGCAATAAACTCCAAATTGCTATGCTTGTAAACGATGATGAGAACTTGCCATAGTTTGTTCTTACGGCTGGTAAAAGAAGAATTTTGCTCTGGGAAAACCGGGTAATATTGCCATTAGTTGAATGACAATGATAAATGCATGCATTGCCAACATCAAGCCTGATAAGCCTGTAGGCTACAATCAACAAGCTGTGGTGAAATACTGTCCTAATGATAGTATGTCGAGCTTTGAAAACAATGAGCTACAGGGTGAATAAAATGGGCTGAAAGTCATCAATCTAACCACTCGATTCTGCAGTCGCTGCAGTCGTTCCATGCGCGTGAATTAAGTGTTGGCCCAAGTTAGTACACAATACAAAATATGACTGTGAATCTAGGCAAAATACAAGAAAAACGTATGACGTGAGGCGGAAAATACGACGTGCCTTGATGACACCATTTATTCTAAATGCAATCTTTTTTACAAGTGAAGCGGCATGTTTATGAAATTTTATTTCAGTATCTAAGATGACGCCAATAAACCGTGCTTCAGCAGAAATGTTTATGACAATTTTGCCGATGTGAAGACAAGGTGGCATATAGAGTGAAATTCCTGGAGAATGAAACACCATAAAGACAGTTCGGTAGCATGATCTGCAGCTGATTTCTCTGGCATCGTAGAACTATGTAATGTAATTTGTGTTCAGGTCAGTCTGGAGCGTAGAAACTGATTTAGATAATGTATGGATGGTTGTGTCGTCAGCGTAAAGTATGCACTTGGTTCTAGTAAGAGTGGTAGATTAGTAAACATCAAAAGTAATCGTGAGCATAAATTGATCCGTGTGGCATACCTATGATAATGAGCTTGGGTGATAAACGATGACAGTTTACGTGTGCTATTCGAGACATAGTAGTAAGGTAGGTTTTAATAAAGCATAGAGGAGGACTAAACGTGCCGAAAGATTCCGGGCCCAGATTCACAAAACTCACTACGAAACATTTTTGCGCAAGAGAAATTTTGTTGCATAAGTCGATTCACGAAACGAAAAAACGTCGTAAGAGGCCCTAGTTGTCACATCGGCCACTGCAAATAAAGCGCGCTGTGACTGCCCGGGAACATGTCAGCGATGGTGATGCAGTTGCTATATTTGCTTACGTCACTGAAAAGTGCTCGTAAGTGTATTCACGAAGCGAAATTGTGCGTAAAAACAGCATGGCTGAGAGAAAATCCCAAGAGTGGTCCGGACCACTCTTAGGAACAATGTGGCTACTTAGAACCTGCTGCCGCAGCGGTATACTTTGGTGCCCTGTCTGTTTTGAGTTAATTCACGCCCATTAAGGGCTGCCTGATGACTGCTGGTGCGTTTTTTATTTCTTTCGGCGCTTTGAGCTTCGCGTGTTGTTTCCCTTGTACGCAGTGGATGGTGTTGACAACCACCACCGTCCAATAAGTTCGAAGTCGCAGTAATTGAAGAATTCTATTGGGCGTCAATGGCATAAAACTACGCATGTAAAGATTGTGGTTGGATGAAAACCAATGTGATACGTGAATGGTCGGTGCATTCGAACGCGACATGACATAGGATCAACCTTATTTGTTATGTTGTTGTGTTGCGCCCCATCTCATCCAATTAAAAGTGCGACTCGAGATCCTTGCCTCATTGGTGGAAATTACCACCAAAGAGGTTAATGGGAGCACATTCTTTGCACGCTATTGGAAATAAAAATGAGAGGAAGTTTTCAGTGAGTGGTTCATAAAGTTTGTGCTCTAGTGTACTTTCATTGGCTCTAACTGTCCAATGGTTGCGATCTCTGAAATACAGCTGCCGATACACTTTGGGACGATCTGGAACAAAGCGTACTTTGTAAACCAAAGCCTATTAGGGGTGCGCGTGATTACGCATGGAACTACAAACAAATCATGCATCCTCACCCTCACTGTTCAGACACCGATATGGACCATGATAATATGGCAAGCAATCGGAATAAAATGACCCTAGTAACTTTGTATGACACCGAAAATATGCAAACCCTCACGATTCTGGAGCAAACCTTGGCTGAATTCATCCCTGCGTCAATTACCAGCCATTTAACTTGGCGCACGAACATCATTCAAAGGTAGAGCGAGCCACTGACATGTATTTTGTGCGACGCAGCGGCCACTTGACCTGAGAATAATAGCGTTGCGAAGGCGAATCCCTTGTCGCATGCTCTGATCGAAGCAGACGACAAACACGAGCAGACGACGGCTTGGCCGACAGGCACAGCTTGTGATTGGTTGTGAAGCAATACCCTCTACATCAGCTCACTCCGTGACGTTGCCAAAACACTTCTTTCATTGGCACGCCTGTCCTGTTCGTCATATCACCCCCCTCGCACATAAGAGAAATTTTTTTCACGCCGTGAAAATAGTGCAAGTACTTTCTAAGAGCTCTCTTACGTGCGGTGCAGTTGTCGAAAATCAACATGGCGTCGTAAACAGCATATCGGTCGGTGCGACTTTCAGCAAATGCTTCTCGCACGAGTTACTTCAGCGTTTGACCGGATGTGTTGTGATTACAGCAGCTCTTTCAGTGCGTGTGAGCAGTGCGGAAAGCTGTGGCAGTGCAATGGTGTACGGTGCAAGCGCAGCGAAGCCTGTGCGTCGGTGTGGTTATCAAGCGGGGATCGGCGTTCGATGTATCGACGGCAACTAGCACTCGAGAAGCCTGCAATGTGTGTTTGTGTGCCGGTAACAGTTCGTTCGCTTGACTTTCCAGTCTCTCAGTTGGGTGCTGTGCGACATTTCGGATTGACAGCGTTTTGACACGTTACTTGAGTGACCCCAAGTACGTACGGAAACGTATGAACTACGCGCTCGGTTCTTGCTTCGCCCGTACGCTTCTAGTTAGCGTGTACGCTTCTATTTACTTGAGAGCAATGTACTGTTCGGGAGTGAAACGATGTTCGTTGTGAACAGTGGTGCTGTGTTGACGTTCCAAGACTTGTGAACAAGCTGTGCTCGTGTGACCGGAAATTGAAAGACAGCGTTGATAACTGTTTTGCCCTGCGAAGTCGTGGTGGGGCAGCTTGGCGCTTTTGTTTGTTAAGTCGTCACTTCTCCTTTTTGTGATAACCATAGTCCTAGCGCTGTGATGTGATCAACCAAAACTGCGAGATGCTACAATCTGTTGTGGATCGTGTTACTTTGGAAGCACGCCTAGACTGTTCTTCGGTAACAACTTGAGAGTTCTATGTGGCAGCGAGAGCCCGTGAACGTCAAGCTTCCCTCCAGGCCCTCCCCAAAAAAGCAAAGATTTCACCGGTGCCTTGCTTTGGATGAAGTTGTAGGCCAATATCGCCTAACTACAGGTTTCCGAGTTCGTCTGGCCATCGTTTTTCACGGCACTAGAGCCTTGACAACAGCCGGTCATGGCCAGTTCTTACACTTTATCAATGGACGTGCACGCCTGGCCAGCCCTTCATTGCTGTCATTGGCAGCTTCCAGTCTGCAGATGCCCTTTGCCTGTTGGCCGTACTTGGTTCCTCATGACACCGACGGCTACTAAATGCTGCCATCGGTGAGTTCACCTTGCAGAACTAAATTTCACCAGTACTATAATTCACGCAGTTCTATAACGTGTGCAAGTTTTTAAGCCCATCAGATGTAATGTTTCTCTATGGTAAGTTGAAGCATGAAAAATATACTACTACTGTTATATACATACATATATTATGGAGCAAATACATAAAAGTTTTTTGTGATTTGATGCAAGTGAGCTCTTGTTTGATTATGAGGTTGGGCCTGTCGATTGACCACGTTTGATAGTTGGAAAGTTAATGTGAATTTATTTTTCAGAAGCCAGGTTGCACTTAAAAAATTTATGTTATTCTGGAAAATTAGTTCTATAGACAATTACCACTGTGCTAGTACTATACTTCAGTAGGACATATATATTGCGATACGTAAATTTTACATGAGGCTTCAGTTTATTTCAAAGGGATTATAGCAGATTTTGGTCACATTAACGAAGTGATAGCTTCCTCAAATAAGTATTTAAAGTGAGTGATTTAATGATTGTTTTTAAATATCTCGTTTTTGGCTCTTCACAGATCGCAAAGATTGGTTTGTTAAGGTCCTGTGATTCATCGGTTGAACATTCTGGCACATCAATCCTCATCATTACTTGGAGCACCTGTACAAAAATAGGAAGGACGCGTTCTCCCTAACTATGCAAGCCTATGTCACTGCTGGGACTGTTATCATTCAGCGGATGGGGCGTGGAAGCATGCATGGCAGCCTCATCTGGAAGGACTGCGATCTGCTGGGAGCTTCGAGCGCACAAAACTGCCTAACGGCTGGCTGCAAGGTTAGTTTTTCTTTAATACATACGATTACGTGAACACCACTTACTGTGCACAAATTGAAAACCCAAGCATGGTTGCTTTCAGTGGATACCTGTAATATTCTTACACATAATTCTTATTCAACATTTATAGAACTAAATTGCAAGATAATTGAGAATGTTGAAAGCTGAAACCTGCAGCCTATGAATGAAACTCTAATAATCTGAGGCTCAAAAGCTTGTGCTTTGAAACGAGCACAAATACTTTGATTCCTTATTGAGCTCTCGAGCTTGTGACTCCCTCTGTGGATCAAGTGCTCTGGAAGGAAATAGCAAGTGGGTGAAAATTGCCTAGCTGTTCACAACTTGTAAGAAGAAAGACCTATTGAAGAAGCTTCAGATGACATAGGGCCAGTAACTGCATCTTTTACCTACTGTAGCTTTTTCTCTCTCAGTGCTGTTGCTTATGTTTCAGCCGAACATGTTCACCACGATTGCATAGTGATATATATTTTTCTACAAATTGTACCTGACCTAAGTATGCATTGTTGATCTCTAAAGGTGGCGTTCAGTGTGTTTCAAAGCCATGGCTTCTCATTTCTCTGTCTGTGGCTAGCCTAGTTTCAGCAGCAGAGCGATGCAGCTAGCACACATGCAATCCAAGTCATGGAGCGCTCCTTTGGTGTTCTGTGCAGGACGCAGCATATCCATCCGGCAAGACACTGGTATCAACAATAATGGTGAGTGTTGGTGGCACCTGTAGGAGCCCGTTGTGTTTGTTGCGTATGATTATTTCCCCTGATGAAGTGCATTTTTGAAAGGTTTTCTTCATTTAGAATAATAGATGTCAGCAACAAGCACACTCATCATCCACAAGTTCTTTGTGTCTTCTAGACTGCCCATTTGCTCCTATACGCAGTACGGTGAGCTGGCTATGTTAGACAGCCTTAAAGTTAGGAACATTGGCTGTTGCGTTGTAATGCAGTCTAACTTGTATTTCTTAGTGAACTTATTTGTGGTCTGCTTCTCGCACCTAGTGTAAAGTCAAAATAGAAGAAACTTTATTGGCTTTTTATGTCTGGCAGAAGTTTCATGCCTTCATCTATAACATTGTAGTTTTGCTCTTGTATCATATTAATATATTTTCAGTCTTCACTGTTTGTGTGTGTGTGTGTTGAGGCTTGTCATTGGCTTCTGAAAATACAATATCTGTAAATATGAGCACATAATTGACAACTATACACTCTTCGCATGTAGCATGGTTGTAACAATGATCCTGTATTTTTCTAAGTTCCAGCAGTAACAAGGGGTTTGGTGCTCCACGGTCATGTACAGTGTATCAAGAACAGAGCACAGAAGACCAACAAGTATAAAGGGACTGCCAGTGACTGTTCTCCTGCTCAAAGTTTACAACAGCAGAAAGAGCACATTGTGATGTCAGGAGCAGCTGCTGCTTAACTTCTTAGCAGTGCATTATTCAGCAGTTCATTTGCTTGCATTCAAAATTATTTAAATTTTGCATGGAAGATACCAAACTATGACACTAATTTAAAGGCTGCTGTAGTGTTAGTGGGCAAATATTTTTGAGCTGAAGTTTTTAACATGTGTGTTAAGTGCCTGCGTGCCTCTACATTTACATGCCAGAAATCACAGCATCCATGGTCGCCAATGGTAACTGTGTCTGCATTCTTTGTAGTACAAGAAGTAAAGCCATGGATGCAGTAATCATGTACTTAGTCGATGTAATCCTTCAGTGTACACTCATTGTATAGCACCAATGATGCCATGAGTGTATAAGCTCTGGGAAGTGAATCTATGTGGATTATTTTATTTGGAAGGAAGTAGATCATCACTACTCCTAGTATATCTTAACAGTAGATTTTAGTGCTTGGGTATTATCCCACTGCCTGTCCGTCCTTCAACAGTCTACTTATCTACTGTGTAAGTGTAACTTTTTAATGTATACTTGCTCGGATAGGTTTGTTCATAATGTAATGCAAGTGACTTATCATCTATGCAGCTCTACTCAGACTAGAAATAAAAGTACTTATTTTATATGTAGCTATACCATGCATTCACTTGTGTTTTTCTAGGTGCCTGTACAATTGTTTAGCCCTACAAAAGTGCTGGTATACTCTAATATTGAATCTGGCATCTTAAAATAGTTTGTTAGTGGAAGTAAGAATGTGTTTACAATCAATATTACTATCCTCAGATGAACTGTGAAAACTCTGTGGAAATTTATTACATTTTTGAACTTTGTGAAGGCAATGTTGTTATGGTCTTTTATTGTGGTCCCTGTTTCATGCAAATGACACATAATTACTTTGCAGTGGCATAGTATTAGTGTTATTTTACACATATGTGCTGAGCAACATCGCAGTTGAGGCCAGCAGCAAGACTACATGCAGTGCACTGGAGCATCACCTTCACATAGTGTACAGTCTTTGCCCACCAGTAAACTCAATATTTTTCAAGCAGACTAATAGACAGCTGTATGGGAACTGTGTTGATGTGCAAACTTTGAAGTCTTCTTGAGGAGTGTTTTTCATCATTTTTGTTCCAAGTGAAGTAGCTACCCAAGGCCACAACTGGTGGGAATGTGGTGGTTTCCTCTCTCCAAAAGCACTCTTACCAGCTGCCTCAATGTTAGCATGGGGTGAATTCACGAACTGGAAAAATAATTGGTCTTTGTTTTCTTGGCCGAAAGAGTCGCTTCCACCGTTGAGCCACCACGACGCGCCAGAATAGAAACTTTTAGCTAAATAAAGTTGATTCTACTTTGAGAAGGTTTTGGGGAAACGAAATGGCACCTATAGCTGTCAATATAAACACTGTTTGCACCAAGGAGCTTAGTAGCTTATAATTGTATTATTCATGTTTTGTCTAGAATTTACTCGTGCTGTGCCAACTTTCAGCCCAAGTGTCCAAACATGCTTTGTTAGTGGGTTGTGAATGAGCCAAGCTATGTAAATAAACAGAGTGATATTGCAGACATGTACAAAATATTGATGCACAGCCCTTTTCTTGAGCATGACATTGTCAAGGGCTTATTCTTGTGTTTTTATAAAGACTGCTTGTCACTGGGCAGCAGCAGAAAACTATGCATCAAGCTTTTTGCGAGGATAATTCGAGAAACACCGTGTTCAGACATAACAGTGCCGGTGGATTATCTCTCGTAAGTTACTTTCTGTAGTATATTTCAAAATGAGTGTATTAGAATGTTGTTTATAGCCATTCATTTTAATATTTACACCTGAGTGTATGTATGTATGTAAGGGTTGTACATGTATGTGTATGTATGTATGTATGTATGTATGTATGATATGTATGTATGTATGCTTATGTATGTATCTTTTAAATGAGAATCCGTTATCATTGGTGAGTAAGTTTGGTAATGATTTGGCTGAATTTGTTTCTAGTTATTTCTCTTTTGAGCCATATACATTTCAATTTGTTTTGTACTGCATAAAAATAAATGTAACCTTACACGAATATGTGTGTTCGAAGAAGTTTCATTTACCAACCTACAGTCATGGGCAAGAAATTGGGTAAAATGGAACGAACCTGCGAAGATTAGTTTCGAGCATAGCTACTCTACATGGCATATCTCGTACACATTGCGTTGGTTGAATATGTCGATTTCAACCTTTCAATTTTAATCAGAATAAGCAAGCTATCACCCGTGGTTGTATATGTGTGTGATATTTATGCATACTGTGATACCGGTTCGCAATTACAATTAAGGTCACAAACCTAGTCAAGCTGAATACACGATTTTTGTCCATGCACCTTTCATCTGCACTGGAACTGTTGTTAATAAAAATAAACTTCAGTTTAGAAATTTATTCTAGTAGCCAAAAGCAGGGTATCTCTTTATCACACAAATCAAATTGCCATTGTTCTGTTCCATTCTGGACAATACGGGACCCCTCTCAGCAGAACTCGATTAACTGCTATAGTTCATTTAACCATTGACAGCGACATTACACTGAAGCGTGCAGCATGACAAATAGCGGGAGAGAAGACACAAACTAATCACTCTGTTTGCATCAGCTCTAACTGTCCGTGCTCTTGGTCTTGCTGCATGTGATGATGCCCACCAAATTAACACGAAAGCGTGTCCCTACAAAGGCAGTCAACTTGGCTGCAAGCAGTTAGCTCTCTGCATGTGTAGATTTTCTTCAAAACACCGTGAAGACTGATTGCTGGTCGAATATCCAAACACGTGAAAAGTAATATACCAGGTATGATATTGGTTATTTCAGCACTGGACACTTTTGCGATAAGAGAGGATGGAGGAGAAAATTATGAACCCTGAATTGTTTAATTTTTGAAGGAGCACAGTACAGCGCTTTTGGGTCAAAAGGGGAGTGAAAGAAGCAAGTGCGAAAGCCTACTTCTCAAAAACTTAGTACCCGCCACCACGCATAATGTCAGGCCGGGCAACCTCTTGAAAAAAAAAAAGTGCTCAGTGATTCCTGCGAAATCGAACCAAGTACCTCCTAGATCTGTAGTTGAGCGCTGTAACCGCTCGTCCACTGGCAGCAGTGCTTGTGTTCACCTTATTGCTGATATGTCGTCATTCCTTCGAATGAAGCCAAATGCAAAAAACGTCCCGTGAAACTTTGTCAAAATAGAAAAATAGTTAGAATGCGTTTTCCCAAGGTTACTAGAAGATAGAAACCGCCACAGTGTGATTGTATAACCGTGCGCTATTTATTCTTGTACATTACTGTCATGACGTTGGGATAGCCGGCTCTAACGTACGCTACCTTCTCATAGTTTTCCAAATATAGATAAGAAAATAAAAAATATATCGGCCTGTGACAACGCTAATCAACTATTATGAGTTCACTGTCACTAGTGTCACTTTCACTAGATGAATGCTCAGTTTGCTTTTCATTATCGTTATTTAGGAAAGTTTTGGCTCATTAACTCAACTCTCTATTAGCATTGATTCTCACACCTAAGGACAGTCACACTTCATCTCGCTTTCTGAGTGGCTGTCACTCTCATATAACGCGTACTCCACTTTTTTATGCTCTCCGAGCATCTGACCCTGTTTTGCGGAGACTTTCCCTGACGTCTGCTGGGCCAGAAAATTGTCTTTATTATCTATCAATTTCAAGCTTTCGCGAAGCCGAAACGAGAGTCTCTCTCTCTTTTCATCCTTTTCGCACGTGTGATAACGTCTCTCGACCTCAAGGACTCGTATACACGTCCCTTGCTTTGCGCACTCAAACAACGCTGGGCGAAATATTTGCACCGTGTTTTGTGAAAGCATTAGCACTGAGACACCTCCCGACGAGTCTCCCTCATTTTACGTAGACATATACCTAAGCGTAAGCGTATGCACGTTCTCGCATTCCGGCTTTATAAAAATGCTGCGGTGCATGGAACCAGACGAAATTGCGCTCACAATTTCATTTGATTACTGCTGTTATCTATTTCCGCACAATTCGTCTGCAGCACCAAAGTCGCTCATGTTCTTGTAATAAGAATATTGTAACAAAGGCTACCTTTGACTATAGGTACAAAACACCCTTACGTTCACCCACTATACCGTGCTAGATTGCACCGAATTAGTTAAGTAGCAGCGCAGCTTCAATGAAATGTAAGGTAACTGGTCGCGTTAAATAGGGGAAGACATTCGAGGCACATTTTCAAACATTGCATGCATCGATTTATGTGTGGTTTCATTATGTGGTACACCTGGAGTGTTGTTTACTTGTACTTGGCGAGATAGTGCATGGATTGCTCGATGACTTAAGGCCATCGAGCAATTTCGTTTTTAGCTACAGTCGTTGATGAAAGGCGAGTGCTTGGCTTTGCACAGCCCGCCAAAACGCCTATTACAACGTACGCGGCATCCCGTAAGCGCTGTAGCAGACGCTCGCGGAACTGAAACTTAGATGCAGCAAATCATTGGCTGTCATCGTATACTCTCGATGCTAGACGCTTTGCGTGCTACCTTGATATTATCGGACCACACTTCTTTCTTTCCTTGTCGTTTCATCAGCTATCGTGTGTCCTCCTTGCCCTCTTAAGTGGCGAATAAGGTAAATTCATACCCGCGCTATAGTAATCCCTCCAGATAAGAGAACTTTGGCTAAGAAAATGCGTAGCCAAAGAGAAAGCTTGTGAATTCAGGCCCCCGGTTTTTCAAGTAGTAGCGATTAGTTTATTGTGTCGAAAGCCTTGTTCAAATCAATGAAACAGATCGCATAATTAAGTTTCTGTCAATAGCTTGTTCAACTTCTTCAGTTAAGGTATGAGTGCAAGCCCGTTGAGTATCTGGACAAAATAGGGCTATTTTGTGGAGACAGAAGGGCAATTTTTTCAAAGAACTTATTAATCTTAAGTGTAGTAGCTTTTTGATTACATTACCAAAAAAGTGAGGATACAGATAGGCCTCTAGTTTTCGACAGAAGTCTTATCACCCTTCTTAAAACAGCAAATATTTTACCAACACTAAAACGGCTCGGAAACACACCTGCAGAAACAAGGTTGTTGATAATAAGTGACACAGGTTAGAATTTTATACCTAAGACTGGTTTCACTTTAAATGATCAATATTATCTAAACAAGCACTCGTCGTCCTCAATGATACAATGACCTGAAAGACTTCATCTGCGAACGTCGAATGCAGATAGAATGAATGATTATATCGTAGTTTATCACATACATGATTTGATCACTGCTGCTTCTCCGGAGATGCGCATAAATGCTCACTAAACGCAGTGGCAGCTTTTTCTAGGTCGGTTTGCTTCTCTTTACCTCTCTTTAATTTTGTTGTAGGTGCTAAGCACTCCTTTGTTTCGAAAATTCTTTGAGGGTTTGCCAGCAATATCTCTTGTTACTCGTTTTTGTGGGCAAGAAATTGGGTAGTAATTGCGCTTAGCACGTTTTAACAGCGAAGATAATATCACTGAATAATTCTGAAAACGGGATTTTATTGCAATGTTGAAAGGCTGTGACTTTAGTTTTTTGTGAAGGTTATTAGTTTTATTGATAGATTCAACAGTGAGCTAGTTTTCTATAGATTTCTTGGTGAACGATACCATTTTGTGACAGTAGTGGAAGTGGTGCATGCCTCTATACCTTTGGCAATTACTTCTTAGAAAGAGTCAAAAAGCCTTTTCGGCGCAGTCCTCACCAGTCACCGAAGTTCATTTGACTGCACTAATTATTTGTCCAAAGTCATCCGAATCGAATCGGCGTTTGGTGAAAACGTTACTCGCCTTGATATTTTTGAAACGCAAAATAAAAAAAGCAGGATTATGATCGGTAATACTATAATCTATCACACTAGCAGTGTGATCACTTGAAATAACCGAGCTTATATGACCTAATATTGTATTCAAATATAGCAGATTGCTAATATTGTATTCAAATATAGCAGATGGCTAATATTGTATTCAAATAGCAGATTGCTGGTGTGGAAATATGCGACGCTAGTAGCGTATAAACAGTGCATGTTTTCTAGGCACGACGCGCTATCAGGATCAATGACATTTGAATAAAATTGCCACATAATCAACGTTCTCATTTTCTTTCACTAGATTGTTAAGAACACTGTTTAACTGAAGACAAAAGTCGGAGTATGATGACGAAGGTGACAGATAAATTGAAGCTCTGATAGTGTTACGGCTATTCAGTTGTATAACACAAGGGTTAAATGCAAGCCAGACCAATTCACATAAATTATTGTTGGACGTGATGTCTAGGCGACGTGTGAATGTTAGGAATGAATTCACAAATACGGCACTGCCCCCACCACGACAAAACTCTCAATTACAGTATTCAGAATAATAATGTGGCAATCTATACAAGTTGCTGTCATTTTCAGATATCCAAGTCTCAGACAAGCATATGACAGAAAATGAATGATCACGCGAGGAGAGCAATGCAACAATATCATCTAGATGTTCTCTAGGACTTCGAGTGTTTAATAGCAGTAGTGATAGCGCCGTTGGTTTTTCGTATAGCAAATGAGATACTCACTGGCACGAGAACGCAGCCATGTTCATCGAAGGTTGATTTAAAATGAGGAGTGGTGTGCTTTCTAGCAGAATATACAAAGATAATCTGCACATGCAAATAAAAACAAGTGACTGTCGTCCGCTTTTCCGGCCATAATTGTGCAGTTGTCGGTCCATAGGTGCTTTCGCTGATTGGTCTTTTATAGGGCAAGGGCCTCCGCAAAAAGACGCTTCCGCTAGGGGGGAGAAGTGATCATTGACATACACTGTGCTTTGAGGAAATTCAATATCTGCGGTAGACACCCGCGCCTTCCTCGCCTTCTCGGCAAATTCCACCTTCTTATTTCTCGAACAAACCGCGCAATAACGTTGCTCCCATCTTTGCAGGCACCCGATGCGCGGTGTCGATGTCCGTATCAGCAAATGGACAACCAATGTTCACCGATAACTTGGACAACTTTCAGGCAGTTCTCGCTCTTTGTATCAAGAATTCCTTTCAGCTCAACATTATTGAGTCGCGAGTATTGTTCAAGTTCACACATCTTTACTTAATTTCTTATTACATTTATCAGGACCTTGTTTTCTCGTTAGTGCCTCATTGTCATTTTTACATGTTGGTAGAGCTCATTGAACAACGCAAGACTTGTTTTCGTCGCTGCAACCTCCTGCCGAAGAGCCTGTGGTTCTTTTGCTGATTCCGGGCAAGTCGGCATTTTCAGGATAAGTAATGAAAAGAGGTAATGAAAATACAAAGCACGCAATAAAACAATCTTTGTGAAAAACAGCAGTGAAAGCGGAGAGAAAAACACAAAACAGAAAGAAGTATCAACCCACAACGAACCTAGACGGAGTGAAGACAAGGGTGAAGGCTTGCGCACAACCACAAAAACGGCTGCCAAAATGACGAGCATACGTGAACGATGCCGTATTTGTAGAGTTTTTCTTCCGGGAGATGGCGAACGTTGTGGCTGAAGCGGAGTGACGCAGTTTCGCGTGCCGAGAAAACAGCAGCAACAGCTAAGAAGCGCTGTCCAGAGAGCCGTGCAGATAACATTCACCACCTGGATGGAGTGAAGACAAGGGGCAATGCTTGCACACAACCGCAACGCCTGCTGCTTAGAAATGTCATCTGCTTAAAGACAGAGGGCAGCTTGCGTTAGAAAACAAGCGACTCTGCTTGCGAAGTGCCGTTTGACGAGGAGGGTATAAAAAGTCGTAGAAGAATGCTAGCATCATCTTAATCCATAGGAAAGAGAGCAGCAAGGTCTGGAAGAATTACAAGTTTATCAGCTTGCTCTCTGTTGTATACAAGCTATTTTCAAAGATAAAAGCTACCAAAAATAAGACAACGTCAGAAATCAGTCAACAAAAGGATCAAGTAGGAGTTCAAACAGACTACTCAACAATTACCAAATTCATACCATCGAGTAGTTGACAGAGAAATGGTCAGATTACACTCAACCACTATACAAACCCTTCGTAGATTAACAAAAGGCATTTCATTCCATAGAGATACAAGCAGTTATGCGGACACTGCGGAATCATAGCATTGTCGAAACAAAAATAAAAATCCTTGAAGAAATCAACAAAGTATACTGCCACAATAGTGCTTCATAAATAAGGTGAATAAATACCCATACAAAGGGTGTAACACACACAAGTAACACAAAAGGTGTACCTATACACTAATTGGGACTACAAGAAATTGTTTCAAATTATCGTGCTATATCGTTAACAGCCATTTGCTGCAAAATTTTTGGGCATGTCTTTTACTCATCAATAAAGAAGCATTTCTTAATGAAGAGAAATGTCTAGAAATTGCAATTTATCATTACTTGGAACCTCCAATGTTAACCGGAGGTCCATGCCCTCCATCTCGATGCATGCCAAAATAGCGTCATAGTTCGCTGCAGAACGTCTTTACGAGAATTAGATAATCATCAACGTATCTGAAGATTTCGATGCCAGACGGTAGCTTATTGCTTAGGGCGGTGTCCACCTTTCCTAGAAAATGTTGCCTAATGCAGGAGCCACACTCGAACCTGTACACACACCCGATTTCTGTATGTACAGGTTTCCAAGCCATACAATGAAGGTCGACTTTAGGTAAAACGTCAAAATTTCTAAAAAGGACTCAGTTGACACTCTTGTACGATTCCTGAATGATAGTTCGTCATTGTCTTCCACAATGCACTGCTCAACGCAGTTCAGCAACTGATCTTGCGGCAAAAAATAATATAGGTGATTACATCAACACTAAACGGTGTTACCTCTGAAAACTCACTGCTGTTTAAGTATTCTACCAAAACATCCGAGTTTTTAACGTAGAAAGGGTCGTTAACGTGCAACACAGATAAATGCTTCTGCAGATATTTCGACACAGCCAGCTG